>SZWC01006111.1:116970-144034 GCA_023375785.1 Penium margaritaceum | reverse complement strand
TCTATATCTATATCTATATCTATATCTATATCCATATCTATATCTATATCTATATCTATATCTATATCTTCATCTATATCTATATCTATATCTATATCTTTATCTATATCTATATCTATATCTATATCTATATCTATATCTATATCTATATCTATATTTATATCTATATCTTTATCTATATCTATATCTTTATCTATTTCTATATCTATATCTATATCTATATCTATATCTATATCTATATCTATATGTATATCTATATCTTTATCTATACTTATACCTATATCTGTATCTATATCTACATTCATATCTATGTATTAATTTGTACAGATCTATGTTTATATCTATATCTATGACTATATCTATGTCTTTATTTATGTCTATATGCATATTTCGACCTAAATGTAAATCTAAATACATCTCTATATCTATTTTACTTTTGACACATATACCTTGAACTAAATCTAGATCTTTATTCATATGTATACCCGGTTTTACATCTATATCTTTATCAAAATACGTACCAATATCCATGAATATAGTTATCTATACCATAAACCTTTTGAAATCTGCATTTTTTTATCTACATATCTATCCATACCCATCTCTAATTACGTTATCCTAAATTCATAGAGATGAATTTCTGTTGATACGCATATCCAAAATAATGAATGTTTATCCAGAAAACACACATGTTTTTAGAGATATTCTATTTTTGTGTATTTTCTATAGTATGATTCATTCAATTTTGTTTATGTTTCAAGATTTGTTTTTGAAGAATAATTGTTTGTGTATGCACAAAATAATGAGCAAGTATATAATTGGTTTTTCATAGTAACAGTTTATGATACATGTACATCGACTGGTCCATCCACATACAACATATGAATCCAAATCTACATGATGAACGACATTTACATCTATGTTCACATCCAAATGAACATCTACATCTAAATCTACATCTACATCAAATTTTAATCAACAGTTACATATGACTCACTCTTTTTATTAGATGAATGAATCATCTTATAACAAGAATATTTCCTCATATTTTTCTTCATCATCATGTTCCTTTACATGTAAATCTAGACATTCATACCTGCACATGATTTTCTATGAAGAATTTTTTTATGTGCTTAAATATTATTTTTTATTTGTGTTAGGATGTAAAAATTTATCTACATTAACTTCAAATAGTAGACATGTATTCTAATTTTTTTTTTAATGTAAAAATCATTGTATATTAAATTGATATAGTGTTGATATCCTTTTTTTGGGATACAAAATGATGTAAACTTTACACATCAGTATTGTTGGTTTTGTTAGACAGTCGGCAAGGGCTAGGACCCTTGCTAGTAGGATCTTTGGGTGATCAGCAGTGCAACATGTACAATAGCAGGAGAAGGGTTGGGAACTGTAGACTGAAATCTTGATTGATACAAAGTAAAAGCATGGTACAAGGAAAATCTACGCACACTAGGCTAGCACAGCTCCTGGCCCCCAGAGGTGCAACGTCTTGCTAGGCCTTATAGGCCGTCATGGCAAGGGTCTTGGCGCAGTCTCCAGGTTGACTGGACTCCAGGGTAGCCTCCACCCAGGCTGGTAGGCCTTGCCAGGCTTATAGGGGCCTTGGAGGGATCTCTAGTAGGATCTTGGTCTAGGCTCCAGAGTCATAGGCTTGAGTAGAGCTGAGTGCTTGCAGAATGCTGAGATGATTGTGAACTGAGAGGAGCCTTGCCTTTTATACCTGTGGATCTAGCAAGCTGGCCACCTGAAGGAAAAGCTTCCTTGAGGTGGTGGAGGTCTGCTACCTCTTGGGGAAGCTTCCTTCTAGGTGAAACTTCTCGTAGGTCACAGACGTTACTAGTATCCTTGCGGCCCTAGGGAGAAGCTTCCTTGTTGAGGAAGTTTCATCAGGTGTTTAAGTGCAGCTTCCCCAGGATGTTGCTTGCTCTACAGGCTTTTCTCTGATAATTGTTGATTGTAACCATGCTGCTGCATCAGATCCAGTAATGAGGAGCCTCTTGAAGCTTGTACCATATTGGCTCATGCAGGTAGATTGGCTTAGGCTCTCACCATGAGAATGTTGATGCAGTGCAAGCCTCATGTTCAGGGTGCATGCCGCCTGCCTTGTCAGCTACAGTGTTCCCTGATCAAGATAGGTGAGTAGTACTATGCAGCGAGTAGCTCCCCTCCCTGCTACAGATAGGGAAAGGCATGCACAACCCTCTTGCGCATGCCAACACACTATGTTAAACACCAAGCCCTTTAGGCTGCTTCAGGGCTGGCCGCCAAAATTCTCTCCTGTACAGGAGAGAATTCTTAGTAGACGTGGACCTAGAAATTAATCATAAAATCCTTAACTATTCGTACAGTGCTCCGAATGCAGTGCCGTCTTCACCATATCAGAGCTTGCTACCAGCAAAGTAATCGCACCTCTCAGTACTCCCTCTCAATTGGTGCACTGGTGGTTTGAACTGTATCATTCTTGTGAACTCTTGAAGTATTCCTCTTGTGACTCCCAATAATCTTTGGCGAGGAAATGGAGCTCAGTGCCCTCCTCACTGACTGAGAAATCTGGAAAACTGTAAATATTGGCTTCTACACCTGAGGAGAAAACAATTTCCTCTTGAATTGGTGCCAGGGTCACTTCCTGACCTATTTGGGGTCCATTGGCCCTTCTTTCGGTCACCTTGTCGTAACTGAAAACTGTAGGGTCGAGTTTGGGCCACTCTAAGAATTTTTTGGTTGCTTTATGCAAAAGTAACTCATCCGGTGCTTCATGAAGATGAGGTTGTGCATGTTGATTTGATGCCCACAGCTCCTTTCTACTCCCTTCATGCACTTCTGGAGGTGTAGAATCTTCCAGAGAAATTGTTTCTGGGTTTTGTGTTGACTTTCCTGTCGCTAGAGCAGTAAAAAAAGCGTCCTTGATGCTCTGGAGGTCGTCCTTGCTGTTTTCAGCTGTGAGCAGCTTGTCTGTAGCAGTGACTACCGCTAACTGTCCTCTCCCACTGAAAGACCTGTTTCAGTCCTTGCTGTCCACGAGGTGTCGACTTAGCACCGCAGTTCTTGGTAGATTTATCCGCGGTGGTCGCTCGCGTCTCCTTCCACCAAATCTGGGGTGCAGCTTCCAATTTTGTGCAAGGAGAGAAGGTCCCGTTTTTCTCGGCTGCTGCGTGCGTCGGACACACCTTTGCTGGTGAGGCTGTCACCGCCGCGTAATCAAAGAGACACAGGGCACAGCTTCCTCTAAGCAATTGGGCTGTCTCCAGTCCATCAACGCTTTCTTCTTGTCCACCACAAGTTTCATCCTGCGGTCCGCCATTGTAGCATTCATTGCTCGCAAGCCGGCCACGCTTTGCAAGCGGGCCCTCGTCTCGCTCCCCCTTGCATGCTAACGTCAGCAGCAAGGGTCTTGTGCAAGCGGCTGCAAGCTCCATGGCCGCTCGCTTGCTTCCTCGCTCTTTTTTCTTCTTCTTTCCCCATCTCTTTCTCTTGCTTGCTCCCTGCTCCTCAACGTGCCTCTTTTGACCTCACAGCCGCGCTAGCTGCGACGGCTGAGGCAGTTGCTCCGGCTGCTCAGTTGGTACTTCCTCCTTCTGACCGAGGCTGTTCCGATCGGGTAGCCGCTTCAGCTGTCCAAGCTGCTCCAGCGGCTTTGGGAGCTTGCCATCCTGCTTCTCAATTTTTTTGACTTTTTCCTCTGACGCTCTTTTGCTGCTCGCAACCATTTTTTTGTTTGCAGCAAGCTTTTGCAGTGCCGATACGTCCCGTTTTGACTGCAAGGATATCTGCTGCGGCTGCGGATCCGTCCAACTGAGAAAGAAATCTGAAATTGGCTTTTCAACTGCAACACCTCTTCAGCTGGGACAAACTGCTGCCGTGCTGTTGCGGCTGTTCAAATAAGCTGGAGGACGCTGAAAAAATTCTGTTGTTTGCTGGTGGTGCTTTATGGAGCACTCTTTGCAAAATGCCCCGCGCCATCTCACGGGCCTCGATAACCGCGGCCATTTGAAGGCCGGGAATCTGCTGCAAGGGCACCTGCCGGACTATGACTTGTAACGTGCAAAGTTTTGCTTACTTGTAGAAGTTGCCGATGCTTTGGCTTCGTGTTTCCCGTCCCTTTTGCTGTTTGTGGCATTTCTGTTGCATGCACCATGAAATGCGTTTCATGGTGCTTCATGAAATGTGAGCCCTGAAGCAGCAGTCTTGCGCCATGGCGGGGCTTTGTGTGATTGACTTCTGCGTCCCTTCCATGGCTGGTCGCTTTCGCACATACTACAAGAGTGCGCTGGAGGTGAGACCACACTGTTCCATACATCTGTAGAAAATGTCGTTTGGGACGCTCTTCATCAAAAAGTCTGCTGCTTGATTGGTTCCAGGAACATGTACTAGTTCAACCTTGCCATTGTGGACTTTTGAATGAATCCAGTGCCCACATATGTCGATGTGCTTTGTCCGGCCTTGGAACTTTGTCGAGTTTGCGAGGTTAACCACAGACTTGTTGTCCACACATATCTTTGTCGGTTGCGCTTGAGTAAAGATAATGTCCTCAAAGAGAATGCAAGAATACGTGACCCCATGTGCTGCTCTAGTTGTAGCCATGCACTCAGCTTCACGTAAACTGAGTTTGATGATGTTCTGTTGCTTGCTGGTCCAGGACACTACTCCTCTGCCAAGAAGACAAACAAAACCCGTTCTACTCCAACGATCTTTCTCCGTTCCTCCAAAATCTGCGTTGACGTAGCACTCAAGGTCAAGGCTGGCCGCTGTCCCAAAAACAAGACTGGTGTCACCTGTCGTCTTAAGGTCGCCTAGAGCTCTGTCGAGCTCCTTGCATGCCACCTTCGTACAGGTCTCCTTGCTGCGTGCTAAGTTGCTCATGGCAGACTGCAAATCTGGCCGTGTACAACTTCCTGCGTGCATCCGCGATCTGGCACTGCTTCGATAGTCAGTCTCACTCCTCCCCCTCTGTCCCTCATGTGTTAGCTGCTACTGTGACAGTGGTGTTGGTACATGCCGATCAGGAACATTGAATTGCTCGTAAACTCTGCGAGCGTACGTCTACTGGCTCAAGTGAAGCGTATGCGCTTTACGGTTCCGTTCGATGTTTATGCCCAAGTACTACTCAAAGTTGGGCATGAGTGTCACATTGACTTCTTGCATCACAGTGACTGCTGTTGCTTTGATGAAATCCGCTAACGGGCCAATCATGAGAAGGTCGTCGACGTAGAGTAGCACGTAGCAATCTCGTGTTGTGTCTGGTCATGGCTGATGCAGAAAGAGGCAGTCATCGTAAGCTGAATGCTCAAAGTCCAAAGACTCCAATACTGCTTGAAGCTTCCTGTACCAAATCAGAGGGCTTTGCTTTAGTCCATAGAGACACTTTACCAATTTTCATACTCTGCCACTCCCGTCGTCGTAGCCCTCTAGTTGCTTCATGTAGACGGTCGTATCCATCTCACCATGCAAAAAGGCATTTTTCACGTTGAGTTGCTACTGTACCTCGTAGTCCATAACTGCTGCAACTGCCAACATGATGCAGACGGTGGTGTAGAGGCTCACGAGAGTGTAGGAATCGTAGAAGTTTTTCCCCTCCACTTGCGCGAACCCCTTTGCCATGAGGCGAGCCTTAAACTTGTCAATGCTCCCATCTGCTTTTGTTTTGACTCAAAACATCTACTTCACTCCCACTAGTCGAGACCCAGATGGAAGCTCCGTGAGCTCCCATGTCCCTTGATCCATGAGACTCTGGTATTCTGCATCAAGTACTGCTTTCCATTCTGTAGCATGCTTGTTGAGACAAGCGCTGCAAGGTGCGTGGTGGTGAAGTCCACCAGGACATCATCCACCTCTTTGTAGATAAAGCATGCCATGATAGCCAAATTTGCCTCATTGATCTCTTCCTCTTCTTTTTGTTACAACTATTGTCGCAAGAGGCACATGAAATGCCCCGGATGCCCTGCAACTTGATCATGTGGATTTCCCGCTGCATGCGCACCATCCTTCACTCCCACGACTTTTGTTTTGTCATGAGGTACTGCGAGCACCTCATGATTTACGATGATGCATTCGTTCCGGCGAGTGTCGAGGGCCACACTCTAGGCCACCAGCTGCTGATCCATCTTATCTAGATTAAGAAGGGTGAGTGGCACACTGATAGCTTCCCCCTCCTCTAGCATCTCCACGTAAGAGTCGTAGAAAGTCTAGAGTAGAGCAGGCTCACTAGACTACTTAATCTCCCAATCAGAGTGCGTTAGGTTCTCAAAGAATACTACGTCTCTGCTTGTAATGATCCGATGGGAGTCCACGTTGTACAACTCTCACCCTTTCATGTTAGGGCTTTCTCTGAGGAAGACACCTCATGTTGCTTTGTCTACCAGCTTTCGTCGACGTTCCTTTGGGACATGGAGCAGAGCCATGCACCAAAAGGTGCGTAGCATAGATATGTCATGCTTTTCATTGTGCCTTGCCTGGAAGGGTATCATGCTTGGTAGTGAAACGTGTGGTACGCGGTTGCGTACCCACATAGCTTGTAGGAGCGCATATGGCCACCACGAGTTGTCAAGCTGCGCTCCTAGCAGCATCAACTTCAGCGTCTCTTGCATTGTGCAGTTTACTCTTTCTGCCACATCATTCTGTTGCAGAGTGTATGGCGTAGAGAACTGCTCCACGATGCCGAGATCCTCCAACTGTGCGGCAAACTCTGTGCTGGTGTACTCGCATGTACCGTCTGAGAATAGAACCTAAAGTTTCTTGTTGCTTTGCCTTTTGGCCAACGCGAGCCACTTGAAGAATTATGCTGGAGCCTCGTCTCTTGTGCATAGAGGATATCTCTACACCATCCTTGTGGCATCGTGAACAAAGAGCAGAAAATACTGATGTCCTCCGTAGACCATGGCCATTACTAAGGGTCCACATACATCGGTGTGGACCAGGTTCAGCTTTTGGCTGACGTCACACTTTCTTGCCACAGGAAATATCTCTTGTGGTAGTTTTTCCTACACGCTATCTTCACAAGGCTCTTAAGCATCCTTACTGCCACTTTTTTGCATATCAAGTCCTTTGACCTCCTCGTACTTCTGCGTTGTCTATACGGTTTGGTTGCTGATGTGGCCAAGCCGTTTGTGCCACAAACTGAGGTCTGCACCTAAAACCTGGTGGAGACTAGCTATTGCAAAGGGTGTATCTGTCCCTTTTATTGGAGCTGGTGCTTCAAAGTCAAGCTCAATCATGCTGTGCGGACAAAGGTGAACTTCAGTAAAGGTCTCGCCTTCACGCATCTTAAGGTTCACATTTTTTTGCTGCTAACAATTTGTGTGTCCCTCTTCATCTGTTACCCTAATGAGAGGAGGTTCACTGCGATGTCATGTATGTATAATACATCCCCAAACTTCATATGAGCACCATTATACCGAGTAACTATCATTTTTTCTTTTCCAAAAATAGGCACTTGCCACTTGTTGGCCATCGTGATGAAGCCTTTGGAGCACGGTTCTAGCTCGTAGAGGCAGGCCTTGTCGTGGGTGATATGTGAAGTACACCCACTGTCAAGGTACCACACATAAGTGGAGTGGACCAGCTTACCACTCTGCTTGGTTGAGAGCTAGAAGAAAGATCTTGTCTAGTCAAACTGCTTCTTCTTGCCTCCATCCTGCTTCTTGGCCTCTTTGTTCTCGCCTTTCTCTGGCTGCTTCACCATATTGCCACATGCCTTATTCTCCCCCTTCCCTCCTGAGTTGTTCACTTTGTAACGTTGCTGCTGCCTTGCTTGCTCCTCATCCCACATTCTTTTTTTGCATTCCCGCTTCATGTGTACAATCTTCTTGCAATATTGGCACTCAACTATAGGACGTCATCCTGCGTTCTGGCCGTGTGCACTACGGATGCTGGCATTTGGTCCAATGTGGGCGGACGACTGGGTGGACGCAGAGTTCTTGGTGGGTTGTCTGTTGTGCAAGGGTTGAGGAGAGGACACTATAGTACTCACTTCCTGGTAAGTTGCATTGGCCAAAATTCTTTCCTTGTCTGTTGTCAGCTGCCAGTCATGCTGCTATGTCACAAGCATTCTGTAAACGTATGCTTCTATGAGCTCTGCTTCATGCTCAAACTTGAGTACCTTGTGGAAGACGTCCCAGTCCCTAGTCAGTCCATTGAGGAGAAAGGTGAAAAAATGGGCTCTAAGACAGGAGCATCTGTCACTACAAGCTGATCGCGAAGTGAATTTCCTTTGTTGATGTAAGACTTGATGCTGTCAAAGCTGTTGAGGTTGATGTGCGACAGTTCCGTCAGAAGGTGAGATTTCAAGGTTGAGTCGCCAGACATGTATGGCCTTAGCAGGTAGAACCAAGCTTGGCGAGTTGGCTCATTAATCTAGTTGTACATCCATATGGCTTGCTGGATGCAAGGAGTCAGATGGTCATCCAGCACCAAAATAGTAGCTCGAGTGAAGTAGTTGTACTCAGCCACCACGCTAGACAGCGACCCTTGGGAGCGGAGGTGTGTAGTAGCCGTTTAAGAACTTCTTGATGCCGTGTGTATGGGCCACGAATTTGAACTTGTTCACCCAGTGTGGAAAGTTCTCGCCGTTGAATGTATCAACCTTGATCTTGTGCAGATGTAATGAGGCTATTTCTTGGGGCACACCGTCATCCAAGCCTTGATACGCCTTGCCCTATGCAGTCGCTTGTGAGACTGGCACAAAGCCTTGTGCCGCAGGTTGCGGCACATGTGGTGGTAGTGTTGCTCCTACTTGGACTGGTGCTGGTTGTGCCGCAAAGGGTTGCGGCACTTGTCCTTGTTGCATCTGAGGGTAGTGTGCCATTGGTGGCACCATCGGAGCAGGTTGTGGCTGTTGAGCGAAAAAATGGCTGTGGCATGCCTCCTTGTAGTGCTATTGCTGGTTGCACTTGTGGAGACAAGGCTGGTTGCTTGACTGGGAGAGGGCTTGCTCAGGACAGATGTGAAGATGATGCTTGTGAACCTTGTTGCCACTACATCTGCTTCTGCTGTTGCTGCTATTGCTGAAGCTGCTGATGTTGCTGAAGCTACTGCTATTGAAGTTGTTGTTTCTGAGCCCATGCCAGCTACTGCTGAAGTTATGCAATTTGGGCTGCTTAAGGCGCATGTGACGATTGTAGCTGCTGTGTCTGTGATGCTTGAGATTCCTGGATAAGCTGCTCCTTTTGACGGAGGAGCTCTTATGTGGTAGTCTCGAGCCTTAGCACCTCCCTCTCTTGCTCCACAACTTGACGTGCTGCAACTTCTTGTTGCGCCATACGTTGCGCCTCCTCGGCCAAGCGTTGTGTCTCTACAACTTGGTGTTGTGCGTGGTCTACAACATGGTGCCCCTGCTCTTGGCCCATATGCATTCCATGCAGAACTGATTGATCATCAAGTGCACAAGAATCTAACTGAGCATTCTCCTCTTCCATGTAGTTCGTGCTTTTGTGCAGGTGGAACGCCGCTCACGTGCTTGCATTGGCATCACCTCCACCTCTAACTCTGCGCTTGTACATGGCTGGTGGAGAACGTCTCCACAACCACTGACGTAGTCTGTTGCTGCTGATGCCACACTCTGTACAGAGCCACCCAGAGCTCTAATACCATGTTGGTTCTGTGTGACAGTCAGCAAGGGCTAGGAACCTTGCTCGTAGGATCTTTCGATGATCAGCAATGCAGCATGTACAATAGCAAGAGAAGGGTTGGGTACTGTAGACTGAAATCTTGATTGATACAAAGTACAAGTATGGTACATGGAAAAGCTTCGCACACTAGGCTAGCACAGCTCCTGGCCCCCAGAGGGGTAACGCCTTGCTAGGCCTTATAGGCCGTTGTGGCAAGGGTCTTGGAGCGGTCTCCAGGTTGACTGGCCTCCAGGGTAGCCTCTACCCAGGCTGGTAGGCCTTGCCAGGCGTTTAAGGGCCATAGAGAGATCTCCAGTAGGGTCTTGGTCTGGGCTCTAGAGTCTGAGGCTTGAGCAGAGCTGAGTGCTTGCAGAATAATGAGATGATTGTGAACTGAGAGGAGCTCTGCCTTTTATACCTGTGGATCTGGCAAGATGACCACCCGAAGGAGAAGCTTCCTTTAGGTGGTTCAAATCTGCTGCCTCTTGGGGAAGCTTCCTTCCAGGTGAAGCTTCCTGTAGGTCAGAGTTCTTACTGGCATCCCTCCTTCCCTAGGGAGAAGCTTCCGTGTTGAGGAGTTTCATCAAGTGTCAGGTGCAACTTCCCGAGGAGGTTGCTTTCTTTGCAGGCTTTTCTCTGATGAACGTTGATCGTAGCCGTGCTGTTGCATCAGATCCGTTGATCAGGAGCCTCTTGAAGCTTGTAAAAGACTGGCCCATGCAGGTAGACTAGATCAGGCTCTGACCATGAGAATGTTGATGCAGTGCACGCCTCATATTCAGGGTGCATGCTGCGAGTCCAGTCAGCTACAGTGTTCCCTGATGAGGATAGCTGAGTAGTACTGTGCAGTGAGTAGCGCCCTTCCCTGCTATTTCCTGCTAAAGGCATGTGCAACCCTCTTGCACATGCCAGCACACTATACTATACACCAGGCCCTTTTGGCTGCTTCAGGGCCGGCCGCCAAAATTCATCTAGCCTGTACAGGAGAGAATTCCCAGTAGACGTGGACCTGGAAATTCATCGTAAAATCTATAAATTTCTGTACACCTTTCCGAATGCAGTGCTGTCTTCACAATATCGAAGCTTGCTACCAGCGTAGTAATCGCACATCTCAACAAGTTTAAGTCTGAATTAACATATTCATATACATGTTCATCTAAATCTACATATGCATCTCTAGCATCATTTTCAACTACATGTCCATATGAATTCTTGAATACATATTTTATCTTATTTTCTACAAATTCTCCCATTTGAGTTTTATATTCATTCCTTATGTTGATGTTATGTTATGTGTTGCTCAATTGAATTCCTCCTTCTCCTTTTGTTTGATAGTTTTGCTTCTTATATGTCCTGAATTAGTTTATGTTCTTCTCCTTTGAAGTTTTTAATCCTTTGGTCGGGTTTACGTACGTGTTTTTCCTTGTTTAGCGCAGGTGACTCAGTGTACCTGATGCAGTACCTTTTCACATGGGCCCACTCTTTTGGTCATTTGTGACCGTCGATTCTTCCTCCAATCTTGTTTGCAACTTTGGAAGAGTCCAGCCAACATATCTGCACTGAAAGTTGGCCTCATGCGCGGCGCCACTCGTCGCTCTCAGGTTTTGGACAAGTGAAGGGGCGCCAGGTGTCCCAAAATCGACGATTTTGGAGTGCTACCTCGCAGTCGTTTTCAAAACCCATCGGAATGGGACAGCGTATGTCCGAAGCGCCTTGGACGCGGCCAGGCTCCCCCATATCTGGGGGAGTGGATACCTACCCGGTTGCGTCCAATTGCTATGGTTAGGAGGGATTGGACCAAACAGTGCTGGACTAACCAAAGAACTGATCCAGGCTGCTAACATGAAGGACATCCATATGTGATTGTGGTCATTCCATGCAAAACAAACTTCATGAAAATCTTAAAGACGGAAAATGTTTACACCTATGAAATCTTGAATATAGAGCCCACATTTTCTGCATGGAAAACTTGCATGACTGGCCAATACTACTAGGGAATACCATTTTAAACCTCCATAAGTGGGCAAACTTGTAGAGTTCCCTCCTAGTGTGGTAGAAAACAAATAGAATTGATCAGGCTTTCCCACGAGATGTAAAGGTGTATTCGTTTGCTCAGTTGCTATGTAACCCTTTGCGTGCAACAACCGAATCTTTTTTCATGTTTGATTTTTACGTAGTAACCCTTTATGATGGTTTTGTTGCCAAAAGATGAAGCAAGCACATCCTGATTGGTGGATCCGTCATTTTTCCAACGTGTCCACCGATGACGAAGCGAAGATTTTGGCGGGTGTAAGAATTGGACAGTCGGTCTGTAATCCACCAGCTTTTTATACACAACAAACCAGACATCACGGAATCTGCCAAGTGACACCTGCCATGGGAAAACGGACATTACGATCGGTCCAATCCCTACTGTCAGAATTGTTTCTGCAGAATTTAATGTTGTTTTCTCCCTCTATGTCGCTCCTCCTTGGCCTCACCCTGTCCTGTTTCATGGAACTGGTAGTCATGGAAAACTCTAGAGACTCGTGAATCCGGCTTCAAACAGGGTCAAAATGCAATTGAAAGAAAGGAAATTCAACCATTATTATGGTAGAAGGTGAATAAACTGAATTCTGCCTATGGGTACGTCATCTTCTTTTTCCTAACATAAGGAAACATTGAAAACTCATGCAAAATTTGTCAAACATCATGTTTTTTTTTGTGAAGTTTACATTAAACGTGTGAAACTAGAATGTTCACAATGAAATAACACATTAATCTCATTTAAAAACATTAATCATCCGATGAAACCATATCTGTAGAAAAGCAAGAAGAAAAACTTGTTCTGAGGTTCTTCTTCAATTTCTTGGTTAATTCTAAGACATAAATACCGTAGTGTTCAGCGCATTTGTTCAGTTTTTGGTTGTGTTTTTTGTAGCTTTTTTGGTAGTTTTTAAACTCAACCCAATTGGGGTACAATTGAATTCAAGTAGGGTTCTTCAAGTACACCATCTTGGAGTATCGAGGTTCTCGCATTCGCCCACTATGCAACCTTACGTGCAAAACATCCAACACCATGGTCAGTCAGAGCTTCACTTGTTCAAATAGAAGCCTTCAAATGATGAAGCCGATATCCCCGTTCAGTCGTTAGATTGCACCGGCGTGACTAGCTCCTGATGCGTGCAACCTGGGACCAAAGCAACGCATTTCTCACTTCATGTAAACAGAGCTTGGCCGAAGCACAAGTGATGCGCACGCTTCACTGCCACCATCCACTATCCATACATAGTCTGAGTTGTACCCGATGATGGTGGTGCAGTGTGTTCAAAACCTATTAAATGGAATTCATGTTTGCAAATAGTTGTGGACAAAATCAAGCATAGCTTGAAGTAATTTAGGAAGAGTTCCCTCAAACCATACACAATTTTCAAGAGCACATATGGACGAACAAAAGAAACAGTTTTAACGAATGCGGGTGATAGTACGGCAGTCCATTTACAACCACTTTTGGCTTCCATGGACGAGGCACAGTCTCATGGCAAACCTTCCACTATGTGGTCCAGATTGCAGAAAATTGTTTAGCCTCTCTTGAGAGATATCAATCTGAATGCTTTTTCTCGGTTACCTTGTTGAGCCCGTTCTTGCATGCAGCTGGTGGGGTTTGCCTGCCGACATGGGCAGCCATGCTTGAGTATGATCGAGTGGTAGTCCACTCACTCTTTTGCACACTACGCGGAAAACAAAATACTACACGTTGCAAATCGCACGCGACATTGCAGGTCGGAACGGCGGAAGTGAGGCCGACAACGTCGGCCCCTTTTTTGTCAAGTGTCAACAGCTAACGTAAAACAAGGTCGTGTTTTCATCGTTTCAGAGATGTAGCTCGCATCATGAGACGTTGCATTTCCCTATCGGACGGCACTTCCTCAACCCTAAGATACTCTATTCAATCACTGAACATTTTGTACATACTAAAATGTAGTATTTTTACATAGAGATAGTCTTGAGTATGATTCTAACATGATTCTTGCACATATAGATTATACAAACATGTCACTTTGTAAGCACGGTTAGTCGATGTTTGTAGTATCGTACGATCTAACAGCTTAAAGTTATTCTCTCTTGTTCAATCAACTTCATTGGCATGAATTTGCGTTCCTCCATTGACCTTATTTGAAAACATTACGGGGATGACCTCGTCAACCTTGCTTCCGTTCTTTTGGTGTGTGATGCATAGTGCGATACACATTCATTGAATGAAAGCTTATAGAGCTTGCAGAGTTCTGTTTTAGCAGTTCCGATGCAAGGTTTTTCCTCAGTTTCATGTCTCGTATTGCACAAGATGTGACAAATTGATGGATGAGACAAATCCAAGCCATTTGATCCATATAGCCGATGAAGATTGTGTCGTCTATATTTTCTTGAAGATAACAGTCCCTCAACAATGAGGAGTATTATGAGCTGATCAGTTGTTGTCCAACAGCCGATGGTGGTTTTCTATGGGCATGGTGGAACAATTTGCAAATGAAGGAATGAAAGAACTTTTCAAAAAGTAAGATTAAAGGTCCTCAATGGTCAATGACACTTGTGACTGGAATGATGTGGGGCCCGTTCTGCAAGATTAGCAATGCCTAGGAGCACGAGCATTTGACATCCGCTCGTCACGTTTAGTGACGAGCAGATGTCTAAAGTGGGTATGGGAGTTGGCTTGTAAAAAGTGGGGAAAGGGTGCTTCTTTTTTTGAACTTTGGACATGGTGCATACCAATTAGAATCAGTGGGAAGGCCCCTGCCAAAAAGTAGGCATACTAGTCTTCTTCTCCTACGTCTGGCTGATACATAAACAAAGTTTTCAACTGTGGTTAGCCTGCGTAGAACTGGTAATTCCTCACTGTGCATATTCCTTCTATGGTGTAGCCGTGACTGCGCAGGGCATGCCGGTGCAGAGGGTGGAGGCGAGACACCATGACGGCACGCGATCCTCCAGCTCCACACGAGTGGTCTCCACCATCCTGCTCGCATGGCCCATCTCCTTCTTGCAAAAGCTTGACGGCATCATCTCATGCTCCGTCTCTCCTGTCAAACCTATTTGTGGCTCACAGCTAGAAATGGACATATTTCAGGTCTTGTGTTACGAAACCTACCTGTGACCTAAAACTTGGCATGTGGGTAGGCCTAGACTGTGTTACTTTAGCTAGTTTTAGGCATTGTTGTGTCTTCGCAGGGCATGTCCCTCCTTGCTCGTTTTTGGGGCGCCGAGGGCTTTCACCCGGTCCACGTGACTCACCGGCCAGCATTGCTTGCCGGCCGACGGGTGGAGCTCGACTACCGAGCCCCACTCGTAACAGTTGTGTGAGCTGTTATTAGGAGGTTCTACTTAGGTTTTTTCCATCGCCGTGCGCTAACCCAAGCCTATCGCCTACTAGGCTCAACCTTTTTGCATGAGGCAAGTTGCATTGGGTTTGTGGGAAGTTGCACATGGTATCAGAGCCAGGTTAAACATAAAACAGTGGCGGATCTGGTTGGCGCCGAGCAAAAATGGGGGCAACCGAGTAACACGTGACAGAAGACCGGCGCGACTGCCTTAATCGCAGGTCGCGCAAGGGTCTAGGCATGTCGAAGTCACTCCCCTAGGCCGCACACAGAGTGTGGAGGCGGCGAGAGAAGGGGGAGCAATGATAGATGCGGAAAGGGGCAAGGGAGAGAGGGTCCAAGTGCCGTCCCCACCCATCAAGGGTGACGGCGGGGTCTCCTGGCTCAGAGAGAAGCTGCGGAGGCCGAGGATGGCCTGACAGGAGTCCTCGGACCAGAAGAGGGGTTTCCAATGGAGCTTTGGGCTCACCGCACAAATCTGGGCCCATTGGAAGACGTCCTTCCAATGGACGTCTTCCTTTCATGGGTGGCGGAACACGGGTTGAGGACTACTACCTTGCTCGGCCACCCAATGCGACAGATGCACGGGTGCTCCTGCGCGCCTTCAATGCACTGGTCCGTGCACTCCCAGAGGACCAGCAGTATTCGATTCGTCATTTCCGCTTTGGCGGAAAATAGGAGGATCCCACCAACCCGTGCACCGGAGAGCCCCAACGCTACGAGGCGTGGCAGCATCTGACCACACAGAAGGAGGAGTAAGGGATGGCCCTGGTCACTGCCCTCCGTAACAAGGTCTGGAACCTTCGCCCGAAGCCAGGAGAACCTGTTGCCAAGTATTGGGATGCCGCCATGGACCTTTGCTGGCACATCCTCAGAGTTGGCGCCTCCTACACCATCTTCGAGTGGCTGGATCCGGTCCTTCAGCACCTTGGAGAACCGTACAAGGATATCCGATGCGGTCTCTTGCAGAAGTTGAAAGTTGCCGACATCAAAAACACTGACCTCACAGAGGTATTCATGGAACTATGGAACTAAAAAGACATCCTAAAAGGCGAGGCATGCAAGGATGAGGGTGCGGCAACGACTGCGTTTGTGCATCAGGGAGGAGACAGGCCACCTCCTACGCACCACTACCCTGGTGGAGGAGGCCGAGGAGGTGGGGGAGGCGGAGGAGGCCAAAGTGGACGAGGTGGTGGGGGACGAGGAGGAGGTGAGGCAGCAGGGAACCAGACCTGCACCTACAACGGACAGGCAGTTCACTGCTGGCGCTCCTGTCTTTCCTTCCAGCACATCATGACACCCGACATGCAGCAGACACGCCCAGCGGTGGGCCAATCATCGACATCACCAGCCAACATCTGTACCCTCTGGCATGGACGACTCAGGCTGTGGCAGGACCTCGTGTGCCGGCAACCTTTGGGGTGGCAATGTTTGGTCTGCCGCAGCCGCAGTCACCTGCGTACCTGTCAGTGCCAGCTCCATCTCCACCCGTCAGCAAATCCGCAGCCTGAGATAGCGGGCACAAAATATGCAGTGATTAGCAGAGAAACGCTGCAGCCAAGAAGGTGGGCTAGGATCTGAGCCAAAGAGCCGCAACCACGAAGACGGGAAAGTGAGTGAAACTGAATGATAGTTGATGATAAGCATTGGCAAACTAATACAATACTTTGAGAGGGTACATATAGTCATGCGTGTAGTCCTATCCTAGTCTATGGTGGACGAACGAGAGGTGTTGCCTGACCCGCTTAACTGCTATTGCTTCTGCTGGGTGCAGCGCCGGAAACCAGCTAAGTGTAGGGTCCTGGAGCTTGCGGGTGGAGCTCCAGATTTGGCGCGGAATATTGGCGATGGATTGATAGTGTGTTGCGATGTGGGTACCAAGGCGCGGCTTCCGTTGGGTTTTGCCACTTCAACCTTTTACCGTTTGCTTGACCTGGCTGGTCGTTCTTGCGCATTGGTCGTTGGCCAGACAGTTCTGCCAGGACTGTTGGAGTTGCTCAAGTAGAGGCTTGAGCCTGACTCGCTCGGTATTATTTTCTTTTATTTATTTGCCCATGTTTCAGTCTCGTATGGGCATGTTGGAAATCTTCTTCATCAGTATAACTTGATGCCAGTTACTGTGAATTCTGACACCCGTCTTGGGGCGCCGATAGAAGGGATGGAGGAGCTGCCAAAGGTGGCAGCTATGATCGCGGAAGAGCTACCACACTGAAATTGTGTGTCCCTGTGTGCTTCCTCAAGGCTGAGGAAGAGGTTGTATGCCCAGGTCATCAAAGTGCCCTGGGCCGCCAGCGCCTCAAGTATGGGGAGGCCGTAGGAGACGCAGATTTCAGCAATCTTAGGGTTGCCACCATTCTTGATGGTGATGAGGGCAGCAAGCGTGGCTGTCTTGAGCCGGCGCAGGATATCCTGAGTGTGGTACCAGTAGGTGGTGAAGGACTCGAACTCCCTCATGCAAAGGGAGCTGAAATCCTTCAAGATGCGGCTTAGAGCTGCCTAGCCGGAGGCACAATGCAGTCGTGTTAGCGTGTCCCAAGCTCGCCGGGGGTCAGTGGTGGTGTTTTCAGTGGTGTCACTGAGGAACAGCTCCAGAGCAGTGCAATCAGCATCCGGTGCGGCGAGGATGAATGCGCGGACTGCATGGCCTGACTCAAGCGCCTGCTCTAGGATTTCCTCATCATGTAGGAGAATACAGTATGGCCACAAACCCTATCCCTGTGCCCAGATGCGGTAGACCAGTTCCCAAGATGGGCATAATTTATCTCCGGCGAGTACCGATGGAGGGGACTCAAAGTCCTTGCGCCAACAGGCCGCACCAGCCCCTAGGACACCAGTAACTATCTGCTACTACTGCTACATCTGCTACTGTGCTACTGTCCATGCTGCCGCAGTCAGAGAGAGACCAGGTTATCCGAGGAGGACATTCTAGCTGATGTTGGTTGCGGCAAGCATCTGGCATAGCTGATTGACCTAGCTCCGGATCCACTATAGGGTGTGCAGGGCGGCTTAGCAGAGCGGTCTTGTGTGTCAACAGCATCGTCCTGGCTGGACATTGTCACTGCTTGTGCTATTCTTGCTAATGTTGTTGTAGCTCCCACTGCTGATCTGGCTGTCGACGCTGTTGCTGTCATTGCCGCTATTGCTGTCTTCTACTTTTTTAATGGCGGTTGCTACTTTTGTGGCCGCTACAATTACTGCTCCTGCCACTACTACTGCTGCTGATGCTGCTACTGCTAGTATTGTTGCTGATGCTTTTGTCGTTGTTACCGCTACCGCTGCTACTGCTGCTCCTGCTCCAGTTGTCGATGCTTCTGCTGCTACTACTACCGCTGCTGCCGCTACAACTACTGCTGTTGTTGCTGATACCGCTGCTGCTACTACCGATGTTGTTGTTGCCACTATTGCTACTGCCATTGCTACCGCTATAGATACAGTTGCTGTTGTAGCTACCGCTGCTGCTACTCCTGTTGCTGCCACTATTGTCGTTGCTGCTGCTGCCACTGTCGCTGTTGCTATTGGAACTATTGCTACAGCTTCTGCCATCGTAGCCGCTGCGGTTGCTACTGCAGTAGCTGTTGCAAGTCTCAAGTTTGTTTTCTGTTTTTTTGTTTGTTTTCATTTGGACAAAACAGCTCGGATAGCGGCACCGCGCTCATTGTTAAGCTGGCATTGCACGAGTCCAAATTTTAACATGGCATACCTCTTTTTTAAGGATAAGGATCAAGGTATCCGACCCTTTCTTGCCATGCTTGATCAGAGACATGCTTTGCTGATTGAGCATGTTGACGAGGATTGTGTGACCGTTGCTCGATTGTGACCGTCACTCCCTCACGAGATTGCGATGAAGCGATGACCTTTTTTCTTTTCTTCAACACGCAAATCCCCTACTACAATAAAGGTTTCTGAGCGAGCTCCGCCCGTGCAAAACATAATACCCTACATCCTAATAGGGGGCAAAATCCTGTGAAAAATACAAAAGGGTCATCAGTCCATCGTGATCAAGCAAAACGTCCATTTCAAAATTTGGACTCTTTTTTCATAGTACACAAACAACTCCTGGTTTGCAGAAGAAAATGCTAACAAACCCGACCCCTCTTTACATTGTGGGTTTTGGTTTTTGCGCGGGCATCTACTGGATCACGCAGTAGCACGGCCGAGCAGATTCCCTTTCAACGCACGGGGTTTCTCCGACTCCCCATGCAAACCCCATCCAAACCCCTTCCTCAAACAATCACAAACGCCTCAAAACAGGGTTTTGTCATTGTTTGAGGACCATGATGATGTTAGCATTCCGACATTGCATTTCATGTGTAACCACATAGCTTTTGTTGATACATTGTTTTACTTTTTATGACCTGTGCATACAGCAGTTCTAACTTGGTCCGTACTGAACATGCCGTTTCTAGTTTAGTAGGTGTGGGCACGCCAGCTTAAAATTTGAACATGGTGGGTATCTCGTCACTTCGTCCTTTTTTTCTGTTTTTGTTTTGTATGTTTGTTTAGTCATGGCCTGTTCACTCAGCCCACATGCCATGGAAGGGCTGTGGGCTCAGCGGCGGTGGCGGGGCTGCCACCGCCGCCACGCAGCAGCCAATGAGGCCACTGGCACTACGGCAGCCGGTACCGCGCCTGCTGATGCAACAGCCGCAGCAGCGGCTACCGTTGCACAGCCGCAACAATGGCTGCTGCTGCTGCGGCTGCCGCCGGTGCCAGTACTTCCACTACTGCCGCTTTGACGGTCGCTACTGCTGCGGTTGCTATAGAAGCATCTACTGTGTCAGCAGTTGCTGTGTCTGTAGCTGCTGCTGCTGCTACTAGCATTGCTGCTATGGCCGTCGCTCCCCCCATTGCTCCTACTATTGTTATAGCTGCGGTTTTTGTCGCTGTTATGGCGGCTATTGCTACCGCTGTTAGTGTTGATGCTGCTAGTACAGCTGCTGCTACTACCCCTGTCGCTGCTACTGTTGTTGCTCACTCACTCCTGTGAAGGACGTCGCCAGCAGGTTGTCTGACGTCGTTGCACTGGCTGCTCACCTCCCTGTGTCACACATGGGGATCAAAGGTAGAGGAAAAATTCCGGCAGCATTTCCCCTGGCCCAGTGGCCATGGGAAAAAAACAAACACTGCCACCAGGCAAGTTACTACTGTCGGGAAAAAATCCGGAAGCATCTCCCCTGCACTGGCGCATATGGGAGGTCCGTAGGCATAGTCAAGAACCTGTACACCACTATTGCTACTGCGCAGTGCGCTATGGCTCTGGTACCAAAATGGGAACTACCTAGTGTGTAGGTTGGGATAGAAGCATTATTGGTGGAGCTTGCGGGAACCCATGCTCGTTGCCTGTCCTTATCGTCAAGGCAAAGCGACAGCGGCTCTGTTGCCCCCTTATTCTGCTGTACTAGAATCTACGTCTGGGAGCTTTGCTTTGTTACTCAGAGATACACATGCTGTTTGAATGAAGCAATGACTGATTAGGAGTGAAGAACAAGAAAATGACTGAGACCCCTCTCAGTTGTAGCATCACCTCAGGTCTGTGAGGATTGTTAGTTAGAAACTGAGTCAACCAGGAAAATCCTACCATTATCCTGTCTACGGGTATTTCCTGTTGAAAACTTGCCCCTCCGCATGCCCAAGTGCGGCGCCGGGAGGCGCCGACGAGCCGCCAGAAAGTGAGAACTCCGCTCCGGCGGATCTGGCGACTTGAACATTGCTTTGATCCTCAAATGAAGCATTGCCCCGTAAATTTGACGAGTTGCTAAATCCGGTGGAAGTTGTTTCGCCGGAATCGGACAAGTATCGAGGGAGATATGGCCTTCCAAAGTTGGGGTGTGCGCAGCGGCTCTGGGAGCCGGCTGCGACTCGAAATCCGGTCGATAATCGACCGGACCGAGTAACAAAATTACCATGTGGAGAAAATGCTCCGATAGGCCTGCCGAGGCGTCCGGTGGATGATCCACCTGATCCGGCGGATCATCCACCGGATCCAGTAGTGCAGGTTGTTACTGAGGGACTTAGCCAAAATCCCGGCTCGACGTCCGAAACTCAGTAGTACGTTTTGTTACTCGGGGACTTAGTCAAAATTCTGACTGCAGGTCCGCGGACAGGTTTCGAACCTCGTCACACCCCATCACCAAACACGACCCAAACGTGGGTAGGGTGCGTGGAAACAGTGCAGGGGACCCCTACACCACGTGCAAGTGGACCTGCGCCTTGGGAAAGGCGCTTCGCACGTGAAGGAAGGCGCCACGGCGTGTGCGCGCCATGGAAGCGTTAGGCGTTTCTGTGGTGGGTGAGACCTGCGCTTTGACAAGCATAACTTGGGCTAAGCTTGGCCAAATCACGCGCAATTTGGTGCGTTGGAAAGCTCATAACTAGCCCTATAAATGTTGTGATCATGTCTATGTTCACAAATATAACAAAAAACGACGTTATTCCCTTCGCAAACTGACTGTATCTAAATTCCTGCTCACATAGCGTGAGGCGACCAGAAAGCTCACGCTCAGTCTCAGATTCGCCCAAAACAGTAGACGTGATCCACTAGAGTCTATCAGACCAACGTCAGGACCGCACCACGCGGCTCTCTCCCTGACATTTCCTGGGTGAGCCCTGCCAGACACCAAATAGCCCAAAACCCAGGTGTCTTCCGTTTTGTCTAAAAACTGGACCATACCAAAAAAACCACACTGAGATTGTAGTCGTGCAATCATAATCAGCAATAAGAACATCAACATGGAGTTACGCCCACCCTAACTCGGGGGCCGGCTGTACTGCTCCTGAGAGCTATCTACAACTACTGATGATGTGACAGCCAAGGGTTGCTGACGATGGAGCTGGCCATCTGAGGGCATAGTGTCAAAAGCGCGACTCGGCTTCATGGCAACATGTCCACTCCACTAAACAGCGTCCCATTTGCATCAGTGTCCATCCAGTCAGTCGTCTGCACAAGCATGTACACCGGCCAAGAGGTCACAGTATGAGTCAGTGAGGCACTGCATGAACAAAACAACAACAGCACGCGTAACATGCATAACCGCTATCTATTCAATTCAAACTGATTCATGGCTGTTGTTGATTGTCTCTGTACCACCTAGTGATGGTGATACCTCTTCGTCACAATCTCTTCTCCAGCTTGGTGGTGGTTCTACACCTCTTGGCCACCACTCCTACCCCTCATTTTCCCTCTAGGCACGGTGATGCCACGGCCCGGAACACATCGTGGCTCTTCCGTGACACAAGCATTTTTGACACCGTCTAGTGATAGTATTCTTCACTATTACCCTCTTCATCAGCAGCCCTGTGACATGCTGAGAGCACAGCTGGGACCACCATCACATAACTACCTCAGCCATACTCTCCCATGGTGAGTTTCTACACCATCTGGAGGTTGCCTATCCTACGTTCACTCTTATCACCAGTTGCCTCCGGGCACAGTGATCCTCCCACAAGCACTACCACCTCATGGTGTCGCTAGGTAGTGACTCCTGTGGTCAGTTTTTCCACCACCAGGAAAGAGAATTCCCTTTGCCCTGTCATGTCCCTAGCCTACCGGCACATTGACCCAGCCTCTAGCGTCATCCTTTCATGGGTTCACTGGTCAGCCTCCTCTGTGGTCGGCTTCTACTCCGACCACAACCAGTGCTCTCCATGCCTATCCGCCTCATCAGCCTAACGGAGTGGTCATCAGACCGCCTCCATCCTCTAGCCATCTTTCTTCATGGTCCTTCTCATCACCACCGAGAGGCAAAGTTATTCGTGCTCATCCTCATCATCGGCTGCCTTCAGGGGTTGATATGTGGCTGCCAATACCACCTTCTTATGATGCAGCCCTCCAGCTGCTCCCGCGGTCGATCTCTTCATTACCGGGACACGGCATTCTCCATCCGCACTCAACTGATCCTCAGAGGATGGGTCCTCTTGAGTCTGAGGGAGATGATGCAGAAGGTGAGTGACCACTTGTTCTGTGACCAAATTGATTCTTCCTATCTGCCGTCTTCTTCACCTCATTCATCTTTTTCTTCTTCCTCGGAGGGACCTTCTCCAACCGCACTAGACCTTTCATCTCAGTCTATAGCTTTTCTCTCCATCCTATGCCCCACTGGTGTCATGCCCCCGATGGTTGAGCCACTCTCTTCTGCCCTTCAGAGTCAACCTAATGCTCAATGCCGCCGCCAGTGCCTAGCATGTCATGTTCGTCTCGTCACTGGCACATCTTCATCTCCACAGGCTTCTATCATTCCACCGGTTGATGGGGGTGTGCATCCATCCACTTTAACATGAACTATGATAGTGAGCACCGAGGATGGAGTAGGAGCACCTGGTGTTGCATCAGTTGGAGTAGGCACATAAACATCATCAGCATAAGCCTCGTCTACACTATCTACATCCATGCTTTCTGCATCATATACATTACCGATGACATCAGCTGTAACAACTGCACCAATTGCTCCATCAGTTACATCTTTTGCATCGCCAGCATCATCAATACTTTCAATATCTAATACTTCAGCAGCACTGGCAACATCAACGACGTATGTAGCATCTACAAATTTAGCGGCATCACCACCATCAGCCTCAACTGTAGCACCCGCTTTACTCAAAACACCAACTCCATCAACTATGACAGCTACACCAACCGCACCTGCTGCTCCATCTGTTGCTTCATTAGTATCAGTGTCATCCGTAGAATCCACGGCTTCAGAGGCACCTTGAGCATCAGCCTTATCTGTAGTACATACTTCATTTTCAACGCCAACTACCTCAGCTGTGACAGTTGTAGAGGGGACGTTGGCCGAGCTCCGTAGTGAGGGTTGTAGTAGATGTAACCCAGATGGTTATGATGAGTCCAACTCCATCGCACCCTCAGATAGCGCCTCACATGATGGGATCCTGAGACAGTGATTGGTGATGACACCCAGGACAGTTTGGAGATGTCCTTCTGCTCACCCTCATCCTTTTCCTTTGTACATGGACCATTCCTCTCCTTTTCTGAGTCATGCACCTTTCCTATCCCAGAGCATGATACACCTCCACGTTCTTCAGTCAACTATTTGTCTCAGTCTCATGACGTGTCGAGAGGTGCCTCTTCAGGAGGCGCGATCACCTGCAATCACTCTGTTTCAGGCAACAGACAAGTGCTACGTGAAGTGGTTGACTCGTTGTCCACGACCTACAGCGAGGTCTTGACAATGCTCGATAATGTTGAGTTTGAGCTTTGCATGGTCACTCATGAGGATCAGGCCAACATGTGTGAGCACACCTCTCTTCTTGAGGTTTAGTTGACCACAACACTGGAGTACCTGTGCACATCAGGGTGTACAGCTGATGTTTCAACTGCATGCGCAAGCTCCACATGCACAGGTCCGGCTTTATCGTCATCCTCCAGTCCAGTACCTTCCGGCACCTTCTTCTCCGTACACATAGCTCCGCCATCTGCTGGTTGGGACCTATGGTAGCTGCCAGATGTGAGGGATTCAGCCCCTTTCTCCTCTCCCAGCTATGGAGCATTTGGCAGCCTCTTCTCCACTCTCGCATCTTCTTATTCCAATGAGAGTGATATCTAAGAAGCTGCAAGTTGGGGGCAGCCTTCATGCGTGTGAGGTGAGACTGACTTGTCAGAATACTGGTCAGGACTCACACGGCTCAACCAGGTTCTCTCCTCTCTCCCTGGCGTCGTCTGTCTGTCCCCTGGACACCCGCTCATTGGGAAACAGAAAGGCCAGTTCAGTCCCGAATCACCCCTTGCAGCTTGCCTTCCAAACGGCTCAGATGGCAAGACCAATCAGACCTCTCCGGTCTGACCATCCGACCGTCTGAGACCACCACAACCAGCTCCAATGGACCACCCAGGCAGCCTAAGGCAAGTTCTGCCGACAGGAGATATGCCTCCTGGTCCGCTCACCTTGGCTACGAAGAAGGCTCGGCAGAAGAAGCACGTCCTCCGCTCAACACAGGAGGACTACCAAGAGCGCAAGATTGTGTGGAGCTGCACCGCGCCTTGGCACCGCTCACACACAGAAGCAGCATCAACAGCACTGTGGCAGCTGTGGCTACACATCTCGCACCTCCCACCCTTCTGGTTGTAGATGCCCTTGCTCTAGCTCTAGGAAGACCTAGTACTAATAAGATTAGACTCCATGTAATCTATTGCCTCAGTTGTTTTCCACCAATTATCTCTTCAATCATTCATCGTTTCCGCAGAAGACTCTTGGGCCCTCGGCCCCTTGCTTCCACTTAGGCCTCTGGCCCTCATTCAGCTTTCTGTCTCATTATCCACAAGCAGAGTAAAACTTTGCACCTATTCTCTCCTCATTGCCATCCTGCTAGAACCGTCGGTATGCTTGCATCAGAGTGCTGTGGCCTGTGGCCCGTGCTTTAGTACTCTCAGCTCAAACCGGACTCTCATCCGCACCTGAAGTGTTGTGCTTTTTCACTCATCCTAAGCGCTTCGTCGCTTCCGCTCCTCGTGCACTCTTTGCCTGCTCATATCAAATACCCATCTTGTGACATCATCTTTCCGTCAGCCTTGTACTCCTTTTTCGCAGCTTTTGCACTATCTGTTTGTCCGCTTCTCTGCTTTCTCCGATGCTCCTATTTTCCTGACATGACTTATTCTTCTTGTACTACTCTGGGTTGGGTGAGTGACGGGTGTTAGACAGTGCATAAGTGAGTTGTGTGTATGATAGCCATGGTAGCCTGATCCTTCCCTCTCTAATGATGATATACATCTACAGGGAAGGTTAAGTGTAGCCATTGTTGGATTATTCTTTCCAGGATTTCTTGGGCTAGGAGGAGATGTATTGTTCTCAATAAGAGTCAATTGCATCCCTTTCTGTATGAAAGAGGAGCACATATGCTCGGGAACATAGATCTTAGGATTCATGTTCCCCGGAAACTTTCATTCAGGGACAGCATATGTATCTTCTCAGTTGGTACCTTGGTCATAGCTCTTGCAGCCCAGAGTGAGTGTTGGTGTATGGGCTTTGAGCTATATGGGCTTTGAGCTGTCATAGAGTCTTGTGTAGTGAGAGCTTCCTAGTCAATATAGATGATTCTCCAATAGCTTCATCACTTCTTCCTTGATGCGTATGGTGCATTGTAGCCGCCTAGTTCACCCATGCATGGCTGATAAAGTTTTCTCAGTGGTCAAGACCCAGGCACATGGTGATTTGTTCTAGTGCTTAGAGAGACCCCAAGTTGGTTTGCAGTGAATTGTCTTTGATGGGTTGTACATTCTCCCTGTGGTTGAGACCCGGGTACACGGTGGTTTATACCGGTACCTCGGGAGGCCCAATATTGATTGATTGAGTCTTTGTTAACCTTTTTTCACACATGTAATTTGCATGTGGCCGAGACATAGACGCCCGATTACATCTTCCGGCATCTTGTGAGGCCTAATCTTGCCTTGCTTGGCTTACCCCTGATGCTAGTATATCACCGTAAAGTCTGGATTTGTTCTGGGCATATTGGATGTTTTCTTGTCGGTCGAGACCTGGGCACACGGTTCACAATTCCGGTGCCTCAAAGAACCTCCCTTGTGTGGTTTCATGTTCTTGTGTCTTCCCCGTTCTTGTCTTTTGGCGCGACGGAAATGACGTGGCCTGGTGGGCTAGCCAGAGCTCGTGTACTGTCTAGATGCGCCTGCATGCCCTAGAGTAACATCACCAATTACAAATCGGATTTAGGTGTGGGAGCTAACAGCTAGGCTAACTTTGTACTCAACGTTAACATGGAAGATCTTGGTGGTATGAGAGTGTGACCCTCAAGATAGGGTGTGGAACAGCAGTAGATCCATAACATAAAGCAATAGGCGGTATGAAACAATCTATAAAGATCTGTGGAAGTGAAAAACAGTGAAACTTCAAACTCATACTACAGCTGTGAGCATGATTGTAGAAGGGATTTCTCACCTTTAATTGCTTTGAATGTGAGATCCGTGTTACAGTGTGTGTTAAGTCCATTTTTCCTCACATTCAGAAATCCCCTTTGTCTTATTCCCTCCCCGATAGGCACATGTGTACACACACACACATACACATACATACACACAAACACACACACACACACACACACACACACACACACACA
>SZWC01006111.1:103570-116544 GCA_023375785.1 Penium margaritaceum | reverse complement strand
ACACACACACACACACACACACACACACACACACGCACACACACACACACACACACACACACACACACACACACACACACACACACACACACACACACACACACACACACACACACACACACACACACACACACACACACAAATACACACGCATGCATTGTATTACAGAAATCATTCCGATATGATTTTACAAAACGTGTTTTTCGGAAATTGTAAAAAACAAAAACCGGGAATGAGTTTCAGGTCATTCTGGATGTGCCCTCATTTGATTCACGCCTAGAAGCATTCAAATCAAGAAGGCCATGTCACCTCCTTGTGTGCAATTTTCCTCCTTCGGTCTCATGTTCGGAGGACCAAATTTTCTCACTCGAACTCAAAAGAGCAAATCAACAGTTGACCATGCTTGGACTCCATCGACATTCGTGCAGCATTCATTTTGTCTGCGGTCGTCGCCTTCATTGAGGAAGGGCAACGCCCTCCTTGTTGTGCTTGGTCGAGCGACGGTCAACGACCTTTCGGTGACAATTGTACCAAACTGTGATGTGACATTTTCCTACCTTGATTTGACACCAACATTGACCTAATTAACAACTGGTACATAAGTACCTAGTAGGGGTAGATTTCCGGGTTTTGAAATTATTAGAAAATTTTTTCTTCCGATGACTGAATGACATGGCTGTGCCTGGAAATTGTGTTGGATTTGTTTCCAGTTCATGTCCATTCACATCCATTATGCCCTCTTGTCTCACCACACATGATCATGGCTGCACCTGGAGAGTCGGCACTCAAGATCGCTGTGGTTTCTGGCATCAGTCTCATCATGCAGCCACCAAGCTCCCCACGGATGTCTCTTGGCATAAGTAGCTTTCCTCACCTTCTCTCCTCATGACTATCTTGTGAGGATGTAGAAGATTTCTGGCCTCGTACACTCTTACTGTTGTTTCCTACATTATTGTTGCTTGCCTGTGGGTGTTTGGAAGAGCTGCATGTTGTTCCAAGTGCTGCTCCTTAGGGAGCCACAATGAGGTCGAGTGAGGAGCCATCCTCGGTTAATCCTGAGAGGTCAGGCCAAACCCCCGGGTGGCATTCCATGCTCGCTCGAGCAATCTCTCGGTGCAGGTGTGCACTCACCGGTGCTTAGACTCTTGCTCCCTCACCCGACTCTTGCATCGTTTTGTTTTTGAAGGAAAACACATCCACATCCGTGGACATACGTGGTCCTGTAGGACACTCCCACTCTCTCACAATCTCCCACTCTGTTTTCAGCCATGAAACTAACAAGTAACTACAGGTATCACAGCGGCTAGGCTCTCTCCTTACGCTCCACGATCTGTGGGTCACAGCTGGATAGCGATAGTCCACGCCATTGAGCCGGACAAAGATAGAAACGGTGGTGTTTCTTGCTGCCTATTTTTTGGTGAAGCTGAGAATAAACAAATATCCTAGGAGATCATGCATTCCCTGCAACCACCTTCACCTCTCTCGCACCCAGCTCCACTTATCTGAGCATTGGCAGCAGTCCTCGGCCACCACACTCTGCTCCGGCTCTGACCACCTGCTTCTACCTCAGTAGCTACCACCAAGACCCTCACAGGTGTAGTTATTTCTGCAGATACACCATACCTGCTCTGAGTGCCCACTTTCCCACAACGGGCACCCCTTGTCCGTGGCATTGCCATGGCTGCTCTTGTGCTATGCAACAGTTGTGCTTTCTGCGACGGCCACTGCCACGCCTAATACTAGTTTTTTGCGTATGTTTTCTCATGTGCCGACACCACTCTCACTCGCATTAAGACACCGGCTAAGAGCACCCCTTTCCCCATCAGACGCCGCAGTTCCTCTTAGTACTTTGCCTCATTATTGGACACTACCACTGCTGATGTTGTTTCTACTGCTAGCATCTTTCCTGTGCATTCCTGGGTGTCCCTCTTTTCTCTCTCTCTCACTCTCACTCAGGCAGTCCTCCCCGCCGTAACTACTACAGCCACTCTCCTCCTGGCTTTGCATTCTTATGCACCACATCTGCTATGGCTACGGCTACTACCGGTCCTGCTTGCCCACACACTTTGGGCCCTGGCATATCTCTCCAACACACTCCTGGGTTCTCTCACTGCTGTAACTGTCCCTATCTTTTTGGCAGCATCATTGTGCAACATCTACACAACCTGTCTCTTTGGGTGTGTGGCACGCTGGGCTGCCACCACAGCCGTTTCACTCACAACGTTGGATTCGCCCCCACTTGGCAAGCCGCCTAACGCTGAACTTGACTCTCCGTGCACAGCTGCCTGGTTGGCGGCCCGTGACGAGTGGAAAGACTGGACGATCTCTCACCCATCCCCTCCTCATGACAACTCCAACACCCCAGAGTGGATACACATTCTTGACAACAAGTACTGGCGTGATGAGTTTGCAGAGCGAGCTGAGGCAGAGAAGTGTGAAATCGATCGACATGTCCACACGGCCGAGGACTTGCCGCCCACACCGTCTCAACAACCAAGTATGCAACCCACTGGCTCCAACCCTGTGCCCAACTCTGCTCCCACTCCTAGCCCTGCAACTCCTGACAGTGCTGAGGTGCCAGTGACACGTGACGTCCCGGGCCAAGTGCCTGATCTGCCAGTTCACACCGATCCGATCAGCCTGGAAGGTATTGTTCTTGATGTAGTAGTTGGTGTAACCGCCACCTTCTTTGCAACTGCACGCGCAAGCACAGCTCCAACCCAGACCGCCGTAGGCAGAGCAGGTAAGGTGTATGCTGATGCAGCAACCTGTCTGATCCTTCTAGCTGCTGCTGCCATCAATCTCACCACAAAAGTGGTTGTAGCGGCCTCTCTTGTGGCAATGGCTGTCGCCACTACAGTCGACGCAACATCCAGTACTTTCAGCTCCATCCGTGCCTCCAAATTGGTAAAAGTACTGACTCCCACTGGCAAAGCTTGCAGCCCCACACACCATGCCACGACAGGTGTTCTCGTCAGATCTGTAGTTGCAGCGGTAAAAGGAGCCACTATCACAGGACTTCTCTGCCTAGTGGTGGACATCTCTACTTGGGTCGTTGTGCTAGCATCCTCGGCCACAACGTTGGTGCCACCCCTCTTCTCTGTTCTTTTACGCCGCTCGGTTGGTCAGCAGTCTCCTGTTCCTCATTCTCGTATCCTTCTTACATCCCACACATGTGTATCACTTAGACATCCCTTCCTTGCTCCGTTGCTGCATCATGCCAGTCCCTGAAGAAATAATTGAGGCCCTCTAGGCATCCCTCAGTGAAGCTCAGGCTGCTCAACGCATAATGGAGGAGAAACTCTAGAATGGGCTTGACCCCCAAAAGGAACTGGCCATCACAACAGTCAACATGGTCATGGAGCGCCTTTGCTCAATCCCCTCTACGTCGTGTCAACGTCGTGTTTCTTGCTAATCATAGTGCGTGTCCCATTGTTGACTCCTCTCTTCCTGTTGGTGCCACTCTTGACTCCTCCGCTCCACCTCTCTCTGCTACAACTATTGCACACGCCCTCGATCCTCATAGGCATAAGGAATTTAAAAGCACACCATCCTAGTTCAACTCCAATCCCACCTTCTCATCTTGAAAGACTAGGTTTAGTGCATGGGCGTAAGGGGAGATGCTCGGGGAGTACTACTCTTTTTCCAAGCCTCCTTTCGTACCTCAATGTACTTAGGCAGCGCGTGCCACTCACGCTTTAATCAACGCTGGACCCGAGGGGCTCTAGGATGACATCGGTACGTATAATACAAACCCAACATGTGGAACTCCCACGAGTCAAGTGGGGACATGTGTCCTCATTTTCTGATGCAGAATAGTGTCCAGCCATGCTTTCAAGAGTCCTCTCACTGTGTAGTTTAACACCCTGCACATGGGTGCTGCGAGACTGATGATGAGTTCTGGGCCCACACTATGTGCCTCTTGCGTGAGTTAGGATCAGCGGCTCCTGGCCCCTCTCTGCGTGTTTCTCCACTCTTGCTGGTCTCATTCAAGAACTCTCAGACTTGTGTTTTCATGTCCCCCAGGCCGATCTTGAGCGTCTTGTTACTGTATCTACCCCTACATACTCACCTTCCGGCATCGGGTCACTTTGTGAGTTCATTGCTGCTTGGCTGACTGACTAGTTGAACAACTCATGATGGACAATAAGCGTCTCCATCATAATGCATTTGCCACTATCACCATGGCCTCCACCTCTTCCTCAACGGCCTCCGCCTCCTCCTCCACATCTTCCTCCTCTACCACTGCCTTTTCCCACACAAACTCAATGCACCGGCCAAGGTGGTAGAGGTGGACAAGGGTGTGGCCGGGGCAAGGGCAACAGCCGTGGTGGCAAAGCATGTGACACGCCTTCTACACCCGGGGCAGTTACCTGCTCAAACTGTGGTGCCTTTGGATACTCAGCCCCACAGTGTCCTGCCCCTTATGATGATGTGCGTCTCGCTTCCAATATACATGCCCATTGGGCCCGCACCAGCATCGGCTCCTCTCCCGTTGCGACGGCGGCGAACACCGTGGCCCCGTCCTTTTCCTCTTCTTCGTCTACATCTATCATTGGCACCACCATGGCACCTCTTGAGCAGCCCCTTCCTCAGCTAGGCTCTTGGGATTGGGTACATCTGTGTACACTCAATGGAGCCCTTTGTGGAGCCTTGTCTGGCTGTGTTCAGGGGGCCTTGCCAGATGACCATTCTTGGATCAAGCAATGGTACTTCAATACTTATCCCTGCTATCTTGGTCAGCTTTCGTATCAAACTCGCTCGGGTATTGTTGTCGTGTGTCTCGCCGTTCACTCTGACAGCATGTCTGCTGGTTTTTGGATCATTGATTCCAGGGCCACTCACCACTTGACCTCTTGTCGCTCCTCCTTTGTCTCTCTTGGTCCTGTTGGTTCCATACACTCTGTGCGCACTGGCTTTGGTCAGCTCCCGCCTGTCCACGGTGCCGGTATCATTTGCTTTGCTGGTCATGGGGGGGACCTGTTCCTCTCTGATGTTTTATTTGTGCCTGATCTCGATGGCGGTCTTCTCTCTGTCACCACCCTTGACGACCATGGCATGGACTTCTTGTCAAACTAGGGTGTTTGCACTGTTTCTTTCCACTCCTCTAACTATATGGATTTTGTGGTGTGTGTTGTGACTGTCTGTTTCTTGTCTCTCTGTCTAATCCTTTGTCATTTACTGCTTTTGTATTGGATCACGTTACTCCCACACTGTCCCCTAAGCACACTGACCTCGTGCACAGCCGTTTCTGCCACATTCACACTACCGCCATCACATGCCTCTTGCATCTCCAGCTTGCTATTGGCCTTGACCCCGCCACATACTCATCTCCGTGCTCCACCTGTGTTGAATGTGCTCGTGGCAAAATGCACCGCTCTCTGTTTACCACATTCGAGTCCTTTACATCCCATCCACTTGAACTGGTGCATGCTGATGTCATGAGTCTTTTGCCTCATGATTTTCTTAACAGCCTGGGCCACTATGTTCTTTGCGGGACTGATGATTTCTCTTATTGCAACTGAATCCTTGTCCTTGGTGAAAGGAGTGACATTAGTAATGTCCTAGAGGCCTGGTTTTCCCAGGCTGAGAAGGCCTGTCTTTACCCCTTGTGTGTCTTTTGTACCAACAAAGGCGGTGAGTTCTTTGGGCTTGCCTCTCATTCCCTTGAATCTCTTTGTGTATGTATGGAGTCCACTGTCCCTTATATGTGGCAACAAAATGGTTTATCTGAACAGTAGAACCGCACCCTTGCTGATGGTGTCCTTTCTCTTCTCTTTGACACTATTCAGCCTCCCCTCTGTGCCTTTGCAGTCATGTCCAACATGACGTGGGTGTGGAAGTGCGTTCCTCACAACCCTCTTCCTGGCCATGTCACTCCCTTTGAACGCTAGATGGACCATAGTGCTGACCTCCATCTTGCTCACATCTGGAGCTTAGTTGCCTCTGTTCAGCTTCCTTATGACCACTTTGTTGGCAAGTTGTCCCCGTGTGCGCGACTCTGTGTGTTCCTTGGTGTTTGTCCTTTCTCCAAGGCTTGGCACCTTGAAGATCCAATGTGCTGTCGTATGCTCAAGTCGCATGATTCTCTCTTCTTTGAACACTCGTCTGAACGTGACCTCCCTCGCTTTGCTCCATCCTCTACTCCTTTTGTCCCCCCTCTTGAGTTGGGAGAGGTTCTCGCCCCCCTCCATGTGACGGGCCTACTGTTGTCCCCTCGGTACCTTCCGTGGAGGCCAGCTCCTCCCCTCCCTCTATCAGGTGCACCCCGGTCTCCTCTCTACGTGTCTTGCATGCTGCGCCCTTTTGAAGGACGCAACATATACTATCCACACCTATGGAAGTTGTCTCCACCAAGGGTGATCCTCCTCCTATGCCATCTACCGTCTCGGTGGACCCTATGTCCACCTCACTTGAGCCGTATGTGCCGTCTTTTGCCTTTGCATCCATCCATCTCCTGCATATTTCTCTTTCTGTCCATGGTGGTCACCTTCTTCCCTTAGCGTCTCAGCCCCGCATGTCCTCTCGTCCTTCTGTTCCATGTGGTCCCAGCATTGCTGCCCCTTCAATGAACCATGGAGAAGCACTTAGACCTGATGTCTTGGACGAACCTGACATTTGTGCTCTTGGCCTGTCCACCACAGTCTTGCCCATTGCCGTGTCCGTGGTGCACCCCGGCACCTTCCTTGGGTACTCTCTCATTGAGCAAGAGTTCCGCCTTTCTCTGGAATCCTCCGCTGTGGGTATGTTGCTTCATGATTTGCAGCAGCTGGTCTCCCTCCTCTCCCACCTGAACCACTCATAGTGTAGGATGCCCGCAGTGCTACAAACTCCATTCTGTGGGAAGAGGCCATGCAAGCAGAGCTTGCTGGTCCTGCTGACTATGATGTCTATGAGTTGGTAGATGATCCCCAGGTAGAAAAGCACTGGCAGCCAAGTGGGTGTACATGCGTAAAATGAACCCATAAAACACCGTTGAGCGATACAATTCATGACTCATAATTCCCAACTCATAGCGAAGGAATTCTTCCATGTCCCGGGCATCGACTTTGATGAGACATTTGTCCCAGTTGGTCGGTTTATCACGGTAAGAACTCTGCTCAGTTTCGTTGTTCAGCATGACACGGAGTGAGAACAGATAGATGTCAACAATGTCTTTCTTCATAACAAACTTGATGAGGGAATCTACATGCTCCAACCACCTAGGTTCACAGATGGAACCAACCGGGTCTGGCGCCTACATAAGGGATTCTATGGGCTCAAGTAGTTTCCACACTGTTGGAACCAGGAGATTACTGCCACCTTGGAAAAGGGAGGCTTCCGGAGAAGTAATGTTGACCCTACTCTGTTTCTTAGTGCTCCTTCTGCACTTGTTGCTATCCTTGTCTGGATGGATTACCTCCAGATTGTCTCTCGTGGCATAGAAGTTGTTCAGTCTGCAAAGGCTCTTCTTTTGGTCAGCATACAGGATGAAGGATTTCGGCCCAGATCGCGTCTTTCTGGACATGGAGCTAGAGTGCAATCGCTCAGGCCACACGCTGTACGTCCACCAGACTGCATAGGTTTGCAGCCTAAGAGAGCGGTTTGGACCTCTTCTTGCAGCAATCTCTTCGTGCTCCGCCTCCATGACTCTAGCAGGCGAAGAATTTGTAAAGTCCGTACATGTATCAAAACTGGAAGATATTACAAACTTGACAGACTATTTGACTGTCATTGGCTCTTTGATGTACCTTGCTACTACCACTGGTGCTATTGTTGCGTTTGTTGTAAACTTCCTCTCTTAGTTCTCCTAGTGTCCCAGAGAGAGTCAATTGAGGCCGCACTGTGTGTGGTACGTTATGCACTCTCCATGCCACAAACATGGCTATGATTTTTTGCACAATCCTTTGTCATTGTTGTTGGTTTCATTGACAGTGACAAGGCACATAACAATGATGCACGGCGTAGAACATGCTTCATCTTCGTCATTGGTGGCACTGATGTCTCTTGGAAGAATAGCAAGCAGGGGTGTGTAGCCCCCACATAGTAGAGGCTAAGTATGTGGCTCTTGGAATAGGTACGTTTGAGGCTATCTGGCTTTTTCACTTACTAGAGCAATTGCACATCTATGTTCACTACATCACTGTGCTGCAAAAACCAAAGCACAAAATCCTTTGCTGAGAATGATGGCATGCACAACTCTCACACCAACCACATGCATGTTGAGCATCAATTTTTTCATATGTGCATTGCTGCTAGCATTGTTTAGGTCGCTTGGGTGGACACACGATCACAAAGGGCTGACTTCCTTGCCAAGATGCTCAGCAGAACCATCTTCAAGTGTGCAGTTCATGCTGTTGGATTTGCATGTCCCCATGCGCTTGGTGTCTGCATGTCTTTCTACACCACCATGCTTATGCATTCTTGTGTATGTGCCATCTCATTAATCCATGTGGGTTGTCTGCCTGCGGGTCATGGGGGAGTGTTGGAGTTGTGTCCAGTTCCTGGCCATTCACACCTCTTATGCCCTCTTGTCTCACCACACGTGCTGAAAAATTCATGTACAAATCAAATGATCACCGTTGCGCCTAGGGAGTCAGCACTCACTATCGCCCTCGTTGCCGGCATGAGTCTCATCATGCAGCCTCCAAGCTCCCCAAGATGCCTCTTGGCATAACCAGCTTGCCTTTGCTTCTCTGCTTATGATTATCTTGCTAGAATGTGGTTGATGTCAGGCCTCGTACACTCTTGCTATCGTTGCTTGTATCATTGTTACTTGTCTGTAGGTGTTGCAAGGAGATGCATGTTGTTTCCGATGCACATCCTTAGGGAACCACCGTGTCCGTCTTTCATCGCACACTGGTGAGAAGCCGCCCTTGGTTAATTCGGAGAGGTGAGGATCGACCCCAAAGTGGCAGTGCATGCTCGCACCAGCAATCGCTTGATGCAGGTATGCACTTGCTTGCACTAAGGCTCTTGGTCCCTCCCCCGGCTTTTTTGCCTCATTTCTTTTTCTAAGATAGACACATCCACATCCATGGCCTACGTGGTCCTCTAGGAAATCCCCTCTCTCACACTCTCCCACTCTTTTTTGAGGTATGTAGCAGACAAATATCTACCATAAATGACCAAAACAACAACCGGTACAGAAGTACTCAGGATGGGTAGATTTCTAGGTGTGGAAGTTGGTAGAATCCTCCTCCTAAATCGTTGGGATAATGTTGTATACAAGACTAACTGACATGGTTGTGCCTGGAAGTTCACCTCTAAAAACCGAAGCTCCACATGTTGAAGTAATACTGTTAAAACAAGATCCACACCGGTCTCGATCTCGACGGAGTCGAACTTGTCTCGTCTCGTTGTCTCGTATAGTACGTCATCCACACAATCTCGGTTTTCTTGAGTGAGACAAGACGAGACCGAGGCAGTTGTGCTGCCATCTAGGTACAGTACGAGCTTCTCGTACCTTACCAAGGTTTCACGGGTCGCCAGTCAACTGCACGGCGCGGTTCACGCCACTCTGCAATGATTGCAGGGATGGTGTCAACGTGGGCGAACATCTGCCGCCGGCACTGTGCATGCAGCCCGGCCCGCACGCGCAAGGCCCGTGGATTACTCAGGGATTGTGTCTGCGGTGTTGGTTTGTAAGGAAAAAAAAAGTTCCACACTATCAAACCGCAAGTTTTCCACTGACATTATGTTTCTTCCAGCTAATGATGCTCCGCCGTATGCGCTGTCAAGTTTCAAACGTATATGCATCGAACTTCTAAAGCTTTCACATGTCACTTTGGCACCTGCTTGTCTATTTTGCATGGTTTTCATGTATTACTCACCATGGTTTACATTACAAACAGACTCGCACTGAGATTGAGTTCAAACTAGTTTCAAGCAATTTGACGATTTTTTATTGAAGTGGTCATTCTTAGAGCGTAATGGAGCACGTTTTCCGCATATGAGAGTCTGACACGATCCCGATCCTGGACTTAGGACTGAAAGTAACATTGAAATGACTCATGAGTTTTTTGGACTACGGCCTGCGAATGTGGAAAGTGGAGGATTTCTTTTCCGTTGGATGTTCTAGTGAATGCATTTCACGGAATTTCAACCGCAGCCAGAAAACGGGACCCTACAATGACGGTGGAGAAAGAACTGAGTACAATGGCGCCTCGAATTCTGCGCCCCGGTCGCGCGGCGGCTGCATGCTGCCGCGCGACCAGGGTGTTTGTTTGAAGTTGCGTCTCAGTGCCGCACAACCCATGTAAGGAGGCGTAAGCAGCACCCTATTGCGTAACGTACCTTTGAGCCTTCTTTTCACGCCCGCTACTGCTACAATGGCTGACAGCTCTTTGTCTACACCCCACAACAGCAGTGGTCCAGCCCTCCTGAGCGTGGGTGGTGTCGCACGTCCTCAACAACATGTGGTAGCCCCGTCTCTGACACAACACTATGCGGGAAACGCAGCTGTTGCAAGCACAACAGCTCCAAGCGCAGCAGCTCCAAGCGCAGCAGCTCCAAGCGTAGCAGGTCCAAGCGTAGCAGCTCCAAGCGTAGCAGTTCCAAGCGCACCAGCTCCAAGCGCAGCAGCTCCAAGCACAGCAGCTCCAAGCACAACAGCTCCAAGCGCAACAGCTCCAAGCGCAATAGTTCTAACCGCAACTGTTCCAAGCGCTGTGGCTCCAAGCGCCGCGACTCAAAGTGTAAGTGAAACATTAGCTATGCGAAAAGCACGCATAGTGGACGCCAAGCAAAGTGCACTCCCTTTCCTAAGTTTGTTGGAAAAGAGCACTTGTGTGATGCCTGACGCTTGCGATGAAGCCAACAGCGCAAAGAAATTCCGTCGTGCACCGGAAACCGAGGCGCGTACAAGTGCTGACCCCGCTGAACTGGAGCCCGTAGACGTTACAGACTTGGGTCCTCTGTCAGCTGCTGGCGTCGTTCCTCCCCTGAGAGAAGGTGCATTTTCATCTTTTGAATGCGACAATTTGCAATAGCATCCACTTTTCAAAGCAACAGCTCCTGAATGCACAAATGTCTGATGGGTGCACGAATTTGACATGAACGAGGAGGGGTTGCCTAGTAAATGTTCAGTTGCTCTTCCAATTCCGTATAAGGTATCATGTAACCATTTATGTGTTCGTCACGCCTTGTCATAAATTGCAAAGACTCCAATACCAAATTGTTTAGTTGGTTCTTGATGGTGTTGTCACTTTTGCAAGTAATGGGAACTCTTTTCAAGTTCCAAAAGCAAAGCTAGCCATCATGAAACAAGAACCCATCCTGTGACACTCAGCCATCACGAAATAGTGCCTACTTGGACATCACAAACTAAGTGGCTATCATGAATGAACTGGCCATCATGTAATACTTGGACATAATGCCATTGGTGTCATACATGGTAAACTTAAGGTGAGCATTTATGACATTTATCCTCCTATAGAGTCTGAGACCCATGCCAAATTGTGGTGCCTTCACGAGTTCATGCATGTACTTCCATAATGAACCATATTGTTGACATCGTGTGTATTTCGGGGGTGTAACCATATACTCTTTGAATTCTCGATGCATCCGCCATATCCAGAGATCGCTCTTCAACGCCTCATCCATCAAATCTCAACACTGATACATCCACATGTGGAAGAAAAATGACGATGTATCCGAAGAAGAGCACGCGGACACAATGTCATCCTTGCATGAAATGTAGCGTCGGGGTGATGACATCATCACGCCCCTTGATCTATCACAAACCCCGCTTTCGAAGTGTTTGTGATTGCTAGAGGAAGGGGTTTGTGTGGGGTTTACATGAGGGGTCCGAGAGACCCCATGCCTTGAAAGGGAATCTAATGGGCCCCGATGTTACGGGACTAGGCAGATGCCCGTGTAGAAAAACAAAACCCTCAATGCCAAATGTAATTCAGGGTGGGTCTGAAAGTGTCTGTCTCGCAAACCTAAGGTGATTTGTGTGCCATGGAAAAGAAGACGAAAACATGTTCGCTCAGATGCAAGTGAGTGATTACCCTCTTTCTCCATTCTTTTCTTTTCGATGCGCAAACCCCCTATCACAATGTAGAATTTTATGTTTTTCAGGGGAGCCCACACAACACGTAGAAAACCCATATTCATCTCATCTTGATCTTGATTAAACAGTCTTATGTTGAAATCAATCCCTCCACATTGCTACTTGTACTTTGCGTGAAACAAGAAAAGATTGTCTGGCAAAGTTTTTGAACGGAGCAAGGTACTCACGGCATTGAAGAGTACATCCAGTGTGTCGGGCTTGTCGTCCGCTGCTGTAGTAGAATGTGTGCGAGCATTGATGTCACTCTCCGGATGACTAAAGAGAACGCAGACACTTTGTTGAAGAAAGCACACAAACGTTTAAATGCCCCAAGCATGCTTCTAGAACCCATCGGCCCTTCTCTGCCTCACAACATTCCCGGCTACATCCTTGACATGCAGACAGATCCCGAGGCCCAAACAGTGACAAAGAACACCATCTAAGGGCTGCAGAGTCGATCGAGAAGATCGTGGGGTTGAGCGTCAGATCACGACGAAGATGACAATGGAGCCCACGATGTAGCCGACGCCGAGTATGAAGAAGGTGACGTTGTCGATGGTTGTGGCCACCCGGAACGCGTGGTCGGAGTTCTCGCGGAAAGTGTCCTCCAAGCGGTGCCTGAGCAGCTTGAACGGCGCGCGCACCTTCACCCCAATGCCGCGGCCCAGGCTGCCCATTGCTGTGCTGCCGCTGTTCTGTGCGATGGAGTGCGATTCAGCCGTCGGCGCGCCGTCCTCGTCCTGGGTCTCACCCTGGGGCTGCAGCAAGCCATTATCCGCCTAGCAGGATGGCCCATAAGACCAAGACAGCTCTTTGTCATCTTAGACAGACACAGATGGAGGGAGGAAGGGAGGAATGCAGAGAGGGGGAGGGAACGAAGGAACCAGGGGGAGGGAGGGAGCGAAGTGATGGGGGTAGGAGGAGAAGTGCATGGTGGTAG
>SZWC01006111.1:88280-99247 GCA_023375785.1 Penium margaritaceum | reverse complement strand
GCTCTCTCTCTCTCTCTCTCTCTCTCTCTCTCTGTCTCTCTCTCTCTCTCTCTCTCTCTCTCTCTCTCTCTGTCTCTCTCTCTCTCTCGCGACCCCCGAATGGTCAACTGCCCTCTCTCGGCTGTCCTAGCAACTGGCTGCACCCTCCCCTAGCTGCCAGCTGCTGCTGCTGCTGCTGCTGCTGCTTCCCTTGGCGTTTTACGTTACCGGAAAAACCCAATTACATGGAAGTCACAAAAAAGATTTTCCACGATCATAGATCTTTATCTGATCCTGCCAGGTTCGGCAATAATCCTCACTTCACCTCTATCCCCGCGACACTTGCCCTTCCTCTAGGGCAAAACCATCTTCCTTCCAATGCGATAAAAACTCATTCTTGCGAAAGGAAATCTCCTTTGGGCAGAATAACATGTCAGACACAACAAAATAATAACTTGAAGATTAGTACGATTACTGTCCATTTCGTCCCAATAAGTTGGAATAAGATTATTATCCTTGGTTCAAGGACTTTGGATACGTGACATATTCAAGCAAAAAATACTGAGGAACTGATTACTCAAAGCACTCAGGAAGAGGTGCACTGGTGCGGTTTGGTGCACCACGCCCGCATGCACCCACGCACACACGCACGCACGCACGCGCATGCGCGCGCGCGCCCACCCGCCCGCCCGCCCGCCCGCCCGCCTGCCCGCCCGCCCGCCCGCACGCACGCACGCTCACAAAAAACGATGTTGCCCTTTGAGACTCCGAACAGAGTTGGCAACCAAAGGCAGACACTAAAGAGGCACTGGTTGGTCTTAGCCTTAGGAGTTCGCTCCTCGCTCGAAAGTGACCAAGTGTTTAGGACACAGTTGCAGCAAAACGATTCTTATGAACTGCTCAGTGCTCCTAGTCATGTTACTCCTCAGCAACCCAAAAGCCAAGGAGTGTGTTCCCGTCATTGCGGGGTTCACTCTGGCTTCGGATGCTTTTGCCAAGCTCAAGCGTGTGCACCAATTCACCTCCCTCGCGAACATATTCTTCATCCTACAGCGGCTGATCAGCATGCAGGTGAATGAGGGAGAGTCCATCCCTGATTTCCTACAGGAGTTTGAAGGACTCCACGGCGAGGCTTGCCAAATGAACTGGGACCTTGACGAGAACATGCAAGCCATGATCCTCCTCATTGCGCTACCGGAGAGCAGGAGCCCAATGATCACCGTCATGGGTGGTTAGAAGGAGGATGACCTGACGTATGCAGCAGTGTCCGAGTACGTGCGAAACAAGGCCATGCGCCGCAGAGGCAGTGAGGCTAACTTCTCAACCTATGCTGGAATCTACGGTGGTCGTGGGAGAAAAGGGTCGGCCTCTGGTCCAAGCGGCGGCAGCGGAAGCGGTAGCGGCGGAGGCAACAATGGCGGCATGGCTCCCAAGCGACAGGGCAATTGCCGCAACTGTGGCAAACCTGGGCACTGGGCAAGAGAGTGCAGATCGCCAAAGAAGGAAGACAAGGGAACGTGGTCTACAAGCTGGAGAACGTGGTCTACATGCCCTCATTTGCAGCGAACCTCTTGTCGGTGTCCAAAATCACGGACCACGACATGACGGTTGTCTTCACATAGGAAGAGGATGTGCTTGTCAAGAACAAGGACATCAAGATCTCCTACGCCAAAGATGACCTTTTCGCGGAGGTCTCAAGAGTTGACGGGCTCTACGTATTGCAGACCAAGGCTGTAGAGAGCTCGGATGAGGGACATGCAGGCACCGCTCAGTCGGTGGCTCCAAATCTGAAGACTGCACAACAGGCTGCCAATGTGGCGGCCACCTCCACCAAGGACATTGATGCCGAGCTGTGGCACAGACAGTTCGGGCATGTGGTTGAAAGCACGCTGCAGGCAATGCAGTAACAAGAAGTGGTCCGTGAGATGGAGGGTTGCAAGGCTAAGGACAAGGCTAGGTGCAAGATGCTGTGTGAACCTTGCCTCCAAGGCAAGGCAAAGAGGAAGCGCTTCGAGCGCAACGGTCAACGTGCAGCAGCCAACCTAGACTTGATTCACTCTCACGTGTGCGGACCATTCCACACGCCTTCAAACCGAGGCAACGAGTACTTTTTTAGTTTCATCGACGAGCACAGTTGCAAGGTGTGGATCTGCTTTCTCAAGGGAAAGGGAGAGGTTAAAGAGAAGCTGTAAGAGTTTGTCCCCATGATGGAGCGACAGACAGGGAAGAAGGTCAAGGCGCTACGTAGTGACAATGGCGGTGAGTACGAGGCGTGTAAGGGTTGGTTGAACCAACAAGGCATCAACCACCAGACCACTACACCGTACACCCCGCAAAGCAATGGTGTTGCCGAGCGCATGAACCAGACCATCCTCGGCATGACGCGAAGCATGCTCTTCGCATCAAACTCTCACCTCACTTTTGGGCTGAAGCTGCAAGAATGGCCTGCTACCTCGTGAACCTTACCCCTGCAGCTGCACTTTGCAGGCGGGACAAGAAGCAGCAAGAGAAGCAGCTCAAGACGCCACACGAAGTGTGGTCGGGAAAGAAGCCGGATGCCTCACATCTGAAGGTGTTTGGCTGCACTACCTGGGCAAAAGTCCAAACAGGCGGAGGTAGTGGGAAGCTGGATGCTCCTGCCCGCAAGTGCGTCATGGTTGGCTACGACACCGCACACAAGGCATACAGGCTGTGGGACCAGAACGCTAGAAAGCTCCCCCGAAGCAGAGACGTCGAGTTTGACGAGAGGACACTTGGAAAGGGAGAGGTGTTGGATCCGGTCCACGCCCCCAAATCGGGAGAGTGGGTCGTGCTGCTTGAGTTAGGCGATCACGCACCTGACAACTGGCAAATTGTGCCAGTGAATCAAAGGGGTGGTGCTGCAAGGAGAGATACTGTGCAGGCTGACACGGCCACAGACTCTGATACTGATTCTGAGTCGTCCGAGGCTTCTGAGTCCAACTCTGAGGCCAGTGGCTCTTCCTGTGACAATTAGTTACGAAGGCAGCAAGCATCATCTAAGCAGCAGCAGCACAACCAGAAGCAGAAGCAGCAGCATGACAGTGAACCACCAACAGGTACAATTCGGTGGAGCACGCGTCCAAAGAAAGCCACAAAACAGTACGACGCTCACAGCGGCTCATGGACCGGACTTAGCTGGCCGTGCTTGGCTCAAGGAGAGCCTGTGACAGTGGCGGACGCTATGGCAAGGCCGGCTGCGGCCAAATGGAAGGAGACCGTGGAAAGCAAGCTCGCGTCCATCGAGGAGAATGGGACATGGGCTTTGGTGGACAGGCCCCCCAAACGCCCACGTGATAGGGTCAAAGTGGGTTCTTCGGAAGAAGTTCAAGCACGATGGTACTCTTGACAAGTACAAGGCAAGAGTTGTGGCCAAGGGATTTTTCTAGCGCGGAGGCTCAGAGTACGAGGAGACATTCGCGCCCGTCCTCACATTTGCCTCTTTTAGATCCATGTTGGGCATCACTGGTGTAAAAGACCTAGAGGTTCACGAGATGGACGTCAAGACGGCTTTCCTCTACGGGAAGCTTGACAAAGAAGTGCTAATGGAAGTGCCCGAGGGAGTGAAAGCTCCAAAGGGCACAGTATGCAAATTGGTGGAAGTGCTCTACGGGCTCAAATAGGCCCCAATGATGTGGTACAAAGAGATGGACGGCTTCATGGCCGGGCTCACCTTCACGCAGTGCCAGAACGGCCCTAGTGTCTACGTGCGGGAGGATGAGCAAGGCTTGATGCTGGTTGCACTGTACGTGGATGACCTGATCACCCGCTCGTCGTTAGTTGAGCTGTTGAACAAGCTGAAGTCAGATCTCAGCAGCAGGTTCAAGATGAAGCACAGGGGTCTTCTCGAGTTCTACCTCCGCATAGCCGTCTACTGCAGTTGAGCAGCAGGTACCATCGAGCTAAACAAGACTAAGTACATCATGGAGGTCCTCAAGCGCTACAACATGGAAGACTGCAAGCCTATCAGCACGCCCATGACTACAGACATCAAGCTCTCTTCCTCCACGAGCCCTAGCACTGAAGGAGAGCAGCGTGAGATAGAAAACATACCCTACCAGTCCGCTGTTGCCAGCCATGTATGCCATTGTAGGAACACGCCCTGAAATCTGTTTTGCTGTGGGACAGGTCAGCAGGTTTGTGGCCAATCCAGGGCCACAGCATTGGCAAGTCGTGAAGCGCATCATGCGCTATTTGCAAAACACACGACACATGGGACTCCAGTTTGGAGGCCAAGAAGGATCTGACCCGCTACGCCTTGTGTGCTATACGGACGGTGACTAGGGAGGGAGAATCTATGACAGAAAGTCCACCTCAGGCTTCGTGTGCCTCTTGAATAGGGATGAGGGTCCATACTCGGTACTCGCAAGTATTACTTGCGAGTATCTGTACTCGGCGAGTAATCCGAGTACAAGACAAGGGGTCCTGGAGGGCTGAGGTACTCGCAAGTATCCACGTGCCCAAGGGGGCCCTTTGCGACGAGTAATACTCGGAATACTCGAAAGACTCGCGAGTAATACTAGACACGCGACTCGCATGCTTGGTTGCGCAAGGGGTCGTCAGGTTGGCGACGAGAAGTCGGCAAGTCAACCTTTAAGAGTCGCGCGTCAAGATTTTGAAAGACGCGGTGGCAGAATGCAAATAACTTGCATTTATATTCCTTGGTCATCGAGAGATGTCTATCCGAGACAGGAGGAGAGAATTAAATGTATTTGTTGGGGCACATGATGTCCTCTATTCTTCTCTTTCCGACTGTCCACTCATGTATGCATGTTCAGCCCAACGCAGCACCTGGCTTACGTTGACGTCTTTTCAATGTTGCTTTTAGAAAACGGTGTCTTACAGAGGGAGCTATCGAGCCTCTCAACATGGACACTGGAATCCTTTTCGCGGCCATTGACATGATAATCGTTCGTGTTCTTCAGCACAAGTGGAATAGTGCCTTCGCTTCGCGTCCGCCCTTTCACTCCCACGGTTCACATCGCAAATACTCGCGAGACTCGTAAGCGCTCGCGAGTATACTCGGTTTTCGCCAATACTCACGACAATACTCGTACTCGCGAGTGCGCAGCTGGGATGAGTCAGTCGAATACTCGTGAGTACGAGTATGGACCTCAAGAGGCCGAGTATACTCGGTTGCACATCACTACTCTTGAATGGTGGTGCAGTCTCTTGGGCAAGCAAAAAGCAGGATTGTGTATCCCTCTCTACCGCTGAGGCAGAGTACATCGCTCTGTGAGAAGGATACAAGGAGACAGTGGCTACGTAGCTTGCCCTCTGAGATGAAAGTGCCATAGACGAAAGCAACGGTGGTCCGGATCGACAACAAGAGTGCCATGAAAATGGCACAGGATGACGTGATTTTCACGGCGGACCAAACACATTGACATCACGTACAACTACTCACACGACCTGGTCGCAAAGGAGATTGTGGACCTAGAATACATCGAGACCAAGAAGATGCTCGCAGATTGCATGCTCAAGGCACTTGACAGCGAATTGCATTCCGCAGGTACTCGAGGGATCGGATGGTCAACGCACCCCACGAAGACTAGGACCAAGACAGCTGGAGAGAGAACACATCTCACACCAGATGGATAGAGGTGCAAGGGAGTGTTTGTCGTTTTGCGGTGCCCCTTAACCACTGCTGTACTTAGGACAAGTGTAGGCAGGGAGTGCTCCAATAGAGTAAGTCCCCTACGTCCAGTCCTGATATTCTAGCCAATAAACGCTGAGTGTGACATGCCTTGTAAGCGCAATGATTTGCGCTCTGGAGTTAGTGTCGCGAGGACACGGCTTTCAACCCTGGCAAGGGCAATCTTCTTTGTGATCCAAAGAATGAGAGGAAGCTTGTAGGATGCTTCCTATAGAGGATGCTCCCAATGGAGGATGCCATTTGGTCGTCACAAGACGCATGACGTGGCGGACTGGTGAGATGGACCAAGAAGTGCGCTAGAAGTGGCCCTCCAAGGGGCCACTGCGAGCACAATTACACAGCTGGCTGTAGAATTAGAAGTATATGTCATTTGCATGTGATTCCTTACAGTTCTTACCTTTGAGACTCCTACCAGAGTTGTCCGCCAAAGGCAGACACTAAAGAGGCACTGGTTGGTCTAAGCCTCAGGAGTTCGTTCCTCGCGCGAAAGTGACCAGGTGTCAAGGACATAGTTGCAGCAAAGCGATTCATATGAGCTGCTCAGTATGGAACTGATGAGGGTGATATCTCCTCCTAGTTGAAATGCTAGGAGCGGACGGCAAGTGCCATGGTGTCGGCTTTGTTTTCTAGTCCGTTGACCTGGACCTCCCTAGGAGGAAGGTCGAGGTCAAAGGTCGACTGAAACATAGAAGTCCTAAGAATGCCCTGGAGCCTTGCGCGCCCTCGTTTCACGTCATGGTCTCCATGTCCACCGTTGAAATCTCCATTCAAAGACTCCCTACACCTGTGTAGGCACACTCCTACTATCGACCTAGGCGAAGGGGTCCTGGGTTCCCCAGGTCCGCTCGATTCGATCCCAGCCATCACCTAAGTGCGACAGGATGACGTCGGCGAGGTCGACCCAAGGTCAAGGTCGATAGGCCTACTTTCTACCTCTCCAGGGCAACATAGGCACGCATGCATGCACACGCACACACCTCTCCACCCACGCAGCCACCCACCCAGCCACCCATTCACCAACCAGCCACACAGCCACCCAGCCCCACAAGCACAGCCACCCAACCACCGAGCCACCCACCCAGCAACCCATCCAGCCACCCACCCACCTGGTCACCAATGACGAACTGGACGGCGACGAGGGCGAGAAACAGCGTGACGATGACGGACAGCCGAACGTCTAAATCTGTTGGCTTTGCGAAGAACACCGTGAACGCCAGCAGCACCGTCATCATCACTGGTACTATCAGCTGCATGTGCGCATGCGCATGCGTGTACAACGTGCAGGCGTTCTCTGCACACATGTTTTCGGTGTTCGGCTGTGTGTGTGTGTGTGTGTGTGTGTGTGTGTGTGTGTGTGTGTGTGTGTGCGTGCGTGCGTGCGTGCATACGTCCGTGCGTGCGTGCGTGCATACGTCCGTGCGTGCGTGCGTGCATACGTCCGTGCGTGCGTGCGTGCATACGTCCGTGCGTGCGTGCGTGCATACGTCCGTGCGTGCGTGCGTGCATACGTCCGTGCGTGCGTGCGTGCATACGTCCGTGCGTGCGTGCGTGCATACGTCCGTGCGTGCGTGCGTGCATACGTCCGTGCGTGCGTGCGTGCATACGTCCGTGCGTGCGTGCGTGCATACGTCCGTGCGTGCGTGCGTGCATACGTCCGTGCGTGCGTGCGTGCATACGTCCGTGCGTGCGTGCGTGCATACGTCCGTGCGTGCGTGCGTGCATACGTCCGTGCGTGCGTGCGTGCATACGTCCGTGCGTGCGTGCGTGCATACGTCCGTGCGTGCGTGCGTGCATACGTCCGTGCGTGCGTGCGTGCATACGTCCGTGCGTGCGTGCGTGCATACGTCCGTGCGTGCGTGCGTGCATACGTCCGTGCGTGCGTGCGTGCATACGTCCGTGCGTGCGTGCGTGCATACGTCCGTGCGTGCGTGCGTGCATACGTCCGTGCGTGCGTGCGTGCATACGTCCGTGCGTGCGTGCGTGCATACGTCCGTGCGTGCGTGCGTGCATACGTCCGTGCGTGCGTGCGTGCATACGTCCGTGCGTGCGTGCGTGCATACGTCCGTGCGTGCGTGCGTGCATACGTCCGTGCGTGCGTGCGTGCATACGTCCGTGCGTGCGTGCGTGCATACGTCCGTGCGTGCGTGCGTGCATACGTCCGTGCGTGCGTGCGTGCATACGTCCGTGCGTGCGTGCGTGCATACGTCCGTGCGTGCGTGCGTGCATACGTCCGTGCGTGCGTGCGTGCATACGTCCGTGCGTGCGTGCGTGCATACGTCCGTGCGTGCGTGCGTGCATACGTCCGTGCGTGCGTGCGTGCATACGTCCGTGCGTGCGTGCGTGCATACGTCCGTGCGTGCGTGCGTGCATACGTCCGTGCGTGCGTGCGTGCATACGTCCGTGCGTGCGTGCGTGCATACGTCCGTGCGTGCGTGCGTGCATACGTCCGTGCGTGCGTGCGTGCATACGTCCGTGCGTGCGTGCGTGCATACGTCCGTGCGTGCGTGCGTGCATACGTCCGTGCGTGCGTGCGTGCATACGTCCGTGCGTGCGTGCGTGCATACGTCCGTGCGTGCGTGCGTGCATACGTCCGTGCGTGCGTGCGTGCATACGTCCGTGCGTGCGTGCGTGCATACGTCCGTGCGTGCGTGCGTGCATACGTCCGTGCGTGCGTGCGTGCATACGTCCGTGCGTGCGTGCGTGCATACGTCCGTGCGTGCGTGCGTGCATACGTCCGTGCGTGCGTGCGTGCATACGTCCGTGCGTGCGTGCGTGCATACGTCCGTGCGTGCGTGCGTGCATACGTCCGTGCGTGCGTGCGTGCATACGTCCGTGCGTGCGTGCGTGCATACGTCCGTGCGTGCGTGCGTGCATACGTCCGTGCGTGCGTGCGTGCATACGTCCGTGCGTGCGTGCGTGCATACGTCCGTGCGTGCGTGCGTGCATACGTCCGTGCGTGCGTGCGTGCATACGTCCGTGCGTGCGTGCGTGCATACGTCCGTGCGTGCGTGCGTGCATACGTCCGTGCGTGCGTGCGTGCATACGTCCGTGCGTGCGTGCGTGCATACGTCCGTGCGTGCGTGCGTGCATACGTCCGTGCGTGCGTGCGTGCATACGTCCGTGCGTGCGTGCGTGCATACGTCCGTGCGTGCGTGCGTGCATACGTCCGTGCGTGCGTGCGTGCATACGTCCGTGCGTGCGTGCGTGCATACGTCCGTGCGTGCGTGCGTGCATACGTCCGTGCGTGCGTGCGTGCATACGTCCGTGCGTGCGTGCGTGCATACGTCCGTGCGTGCGTGCGTGCATACGTCCGTGCGTGCGTGCGTGCATACGTCCGTGCGTGCGTGCGTGCATACGTCCGTGCGTGCGTGCGTGCATACGTCCGTGCGTGCGTGCGTGCATACGTCCGTGCGTGCGTGCGTGCATACGTCCGTGCGTGCGTGCGTGCATACGTCCGTGCGTGCGTGCGTGCATACGTCCGTGCGTGCGTGCGTGCATACGTCCGTGCGTGCGTGCGTGCATACGTCCGTGCGTGCGTGCGTGCATACGTCCGTGCGTGCGTGCGTGCATACGTCCGTGCGTGCGTGCGTGCATACGTCCGTGCGTGCGTGCGTGCATACGTCCGTGCGTGCGTGCGTGCATACGTCCGTGCGTGCGTGCGTGCATACGTCCGTGCGTGCGTGCGTGCATACGTCCGTGCGTGCGTGCGTGCATACGTCCGTGCGTGCGTGCGTGCATACGTCCGTGCGTGCGTGCGTGCATACGTCCGTGCGTGCGTGCGTGCATACGTCCGTGCGTGCGTGCGTGCATACGTCCGTGCGTGCGTGCGTGCATACGTCCGTGCGTGCGTGCGTGCATACGTCCGTGCGTGCGTGCGTGCATACGTCCGTGCGTGCGTGCGTGCATACGTCCGTGCGTGCGTGCGTGCATACGTCCGTGCGTGCGTGCGTGCATACGTCCGTGCGTGCGTGCGTGCATACGTCCGTGCGTGCGTGCGTGCATACGTCCGTGCGTGCGTGCGTGCATACGTCCGTGCGTGCGTGCGTGCATACGTCCGTGCGTGCGTGCGTGCATACGTCCGTGCGTGCGTGCGTGCATACGTCCGTGCGTGCGTGCGTGCATACGTCCGTGCGTGCGTGCGTGCATACGTCCGTGCGTGCGTGCGTGCATACGTCCGTGCGTGCGTGCGTGCATACGTCCGTGCGTGCGTGCGTGCATACGTCCGTGCGTGCGTGCGTGCATACGTCCGTGCGTGCGTGCGTGCATACGTCCGTGCGTGCGTGCGTGCATACGTCCGTGCGTGCGTGCGTGCATACGTCCGTGCGTGCGTGCGTGCATACGTCCGTGCGTGCGTGCGTGCATACGTCCGTGCGTGCGTGCGTGCATACGTCCGTGCGTGCGTGCGTGCATACGTCCGTGCGTGCGTGCGTGCATACGTCCGTGCGTGCGTGCGTGCATACGTCCGTGCGTGCGTGCGTGCATACGTCCGTGCGTGCGTGCGTGCATACGTCCGTGCGTGCGTGCGTGCATACGTCCGTGCGTGCGTGCGTGCATACGTCCGTGCGTGCGTGCGTGCATACGTCCGTGCGTGCGTGCGTGCATACGTCCGTGCGTGCGTGCGTGCATACGTCCGTGCGTGCGTGCGTGCATACGTCCGTGCGTGCGTGCGTGCATACGTCCGTGCGTGCGTGCGTACGTGCCTGCGTGCGTGCCTGCCTGGATGCCTGCCTGCGTGTCTGCCTGCGTGCCAGCCTGTGTGCCTGCCTGTGTGCGTGCCTGCGTGCCCGCCTGCGTGCTTCCGTGCGTGCCTGCGTACTTGTGTGCTTGCGTGCTTTCGTACTTGCATGCCTGCATGCCTGCGTGCCTGGGTGCCTGCATGCCTGCGTGCCCGCATGCTTGTGTGCGTGCGTGCCTCCGTGCCTACGTGCATGCGGGCCTGGATGCTTGCGTGCCTGGATGCCTGCGTGCCTGGATGCCTGCGTGCTTGTGTGCATGCGTGCCTGCGTGCCTGCGTGCGTACGTGCTTGCGTGCTTGCATGCCTGCTTGCCTGGGTGCCTTCGTGCCTGCGTGCCTGCGTGCCTGCGTGCCTGCGTGCTTGCGTGCCTGCATGCCTGGGTGCCTTTCGGGCCTGCGTGCCTGCGTGCCTGTGTGCGTGCGTGCGTCTGTGCCAGGGTGCCTGTGTGCATGCGTGACTGCGTGCGTGCCTGCGTGCCTGCGTGTGTGCGTGCGTGAGTGGGTGCGTGCACACGCGCATGCGTGCGTGCGTGCATGCGTGTGTGCGTGCTTGTGCGTGTGCGTGCGCGCGCCTGTGTG
>SZWC01006110.1:100606-114107 GCA_023375785.1 Penium margaritaceum | reverse complement strand
ATGTACTTGTCCATGTACTTGTCCATGTACTTGTCCATGTACTTGTCCATGTACTTGTCCATGTACTTGTCCATGTACTTGTCCACGTACTTGTCAATGTGCTCCTTTCCGTCGTGCAACCCTTCCAGCACCTGGCCTGTGCTCAATGTTCTACACTGGCCTGTACTCAATGTTCTGCACTGGACCAGAAACCTCGATGCGGCCCTGAGACCCGAGTCTTGCCATCATGCGATGGCAAGACTCAAGTCGGGGCCCGAGCCTTGATACCCTGAGACCCGAGTCTTGCCCACTTCTTGCCCTTGCTTCCCACGAGCTAAGTCTGGTTTGAAACACCCTCGTTTGTGATTGGTTGTGCCGGTCGGTTGCTGTTGTGTTGTGAACGTGCTGACGACCGTGTGCAGCAGGATGTGGTGGACCGAACATTCCGCGCAGCCGATGTGCTCATGTTGCTGCTGCTGCTGCTGCTGCTGCTGCTGCTGCTGCTGGAACCTCTCTTGATCCCTCGGACAACTACTCTCTGCAACCATCTGCTGGCTTCATGCCTGCAGCTCTTGGGTGTCCTTGCTGTGCCTGTGCTGCTGCTGTGTGCAGCACGTTGTGGATTCCAGCGCAGCAGATGCTGCAGTGCAGCGAGCTGCCGTAGCGAAGGTGCTCGGAGACCTGGGGGTAAACAGCAGCAGCAGCAGCAGCAGCAGCGATAGGGGTGGTGGCGGAGGCAGCAGTTGTGGTGGAGTTGGTGACGGTGTGAGAGGTCACGCTGCCAACGTTGGCGCAAGCGCTCAACTTTCTGGCGTTGGCGTTGGCGTTGGCGTTGGTGTTGGCATTGGCGTTGGCGTTGGCGTTGTTGTTGGCGTTGGCGTTGGTAGACGACGGAGGAAACTAGGTTTGCCGTCTTTGGCTGCCTCAGCCCTCAGCATTCCTGTCGTAGAAGCGTGGAATAAGGTGAGAGAAGGATGCAAGGGATGGGGGTGTCATGGTTGTGGATCTGGAGGAGTTTTGGGGGCGGGGAGGGGGGAGGGGGGGCTGATGATGATGATGATGATGATGATCATGATACCTGTGGTGTCAGATCGCACTGTCTTTGGTTGATGTGGATCACCTTCTTATTATGACAGTTTTCCTGCTTTCTGATTCCGTTTATGTTGTGTACTTTGTTTGTGAGCTTGCAGGCGGATCTGCTTGTTGAAGGCACCGAGTCGGAAAGCTTTGGACGCTCTGCGCATTATGGAGAATGGAAAAGTGACAGGGACGAGGAGGGTGGGACAGAGCAAGCCGAGGAGGAGGATGGTGATGACGGGGATGCCAGTGAAAATCTGGACCGCGAAGGAAAAAGGGAAGGAGAGGAGGATGCAGATGACGATGAGGACGAGGACGAGGATGAGCGAGCCATATTGGAGATGCTGAAGACTAAGAAGGATGGAAAACTCATGGATGAAGACGCAGATTTTGATGTCGATGATGGTGATGATGATGATGATGATGATGATGGTGCAGCCGTGTGCATGAAGAGTTGGCATGGTCGTGCTTTTGCGGAGCATGGCGATGGTGGCACTGTGCATGTGCATACATCGGCCATGAGCGGGCGCGGGCTGGATGAGCTTCTGATTGCGGTGGAGAGTGAGTTGACGAAGCGAGGCTGGTGGCAGTAGTAGTAGTAGTAGGGTGGGAGCCATCCTGCCAGTGTTGGAGACAGGTGAAGCGACGACGAGCATGGGTGCACACAGTGCGAGTGTTAACATCGGCCGTGAGTGGGCACCGGCTGGATCAGCTTCTGTGTGTGGTGCAGAGTGAGTGAGCACCGGCTGGATCAGCTTCTGAGTGTGGTGCAGAGTGAGTCAACGAAACGAGGGTGGCGGCAGTGAGCAGGAGGCAGTGAGCAGGAGGCAGTGAGCAGGAGGCAGTGAGCAGGAGGCAGTGAGCAGGAGGCAGTGAGCAGGAGGCGATGATCCTTCTTCTTGTTGGCTCGAGTGCCAACGTCGCCTGTGGGTTGCCAGTGGAGCAGCGGAGGTGATCCAGCCCCCTGTAAGCAGGTGCTGGATCACCTCCGCCGCTAGGAGATGGGTGGAGAGTGCAGCGGTGATTGAGTGGGCCCCACACTCATGGGCCACACTCAGGCACTGGCTCTACAATAGGGCCCCAGTCGATGGCCAGGTACGGCTCGTACCATTTCCACAGGTACGGCTCGTACCATTTCCAAAGGTACGGCTCGTACCATTTCCACGGCGTTTCGACGGTAGTAGTAGCGTGAGAGTGCAAGGAGGTTGGATTCAACTGTGGGAGATAATGGTTCATGAAGAAGATGGCCGCGTGTACAGCTTGTGCTGAAGAAACATCTCCACCTTTTCCCCTTTCTTTCTCTCTTTTTCTCTACGTTCAGCTGTGGTGTCATGTGCAAACCTGGAAGATGGGGGTGGAAGCACGATGGTGTGGCAGAGGCCCAATGGTGGCACTGGTGGCACTGGTGGCACTGGTGGCACTGGTGGCTCGCGATGGGACAAATGCGGCTGTCATGATAGCTAAAGGTTGCTTGCAGGTTTGTTGACAGTACAAAAGCGCACCTCAGAACTGCCCTTCGTTACTCTCTCCAAAGATGTACTGGATGTGCAGTGTCAGTGTGCAACGTGTGCTTTCCACAGAACGTTGTAAAGGCAAAAACATCATTCTAGTGGTAGGCTTTCTGTGGGCCAAGCTCATGGCGGACGGCGTGTGCTGGGATTGGAGGCTTTGCAGAAGTCCTTTGCCTGGGAGGACTCAACACATCTGCATCACAGAGATCTGGGCCGTAAAGAAGACTATGCCTCAGCATGATGTGCTTGATGGGGGTTGTTTTACTGGGAAGAGGTGGTCTTCCATACAGATGTGAGATCTTGCTTTCCACGTCTTTGTGTTCTAGCAGCTACTTCGGGTACTGTGTGAGTGTTCAGGTGCTTCGAGTTATGATAGATTGCATTCAGTTTCACATCCTTACACGCCATTTCCAACCTGAGAGAAGAATGAACTCTGAAAGTCATGGAGTCAGGAGGGCAAAGGTTTGAAAGGCACATTTCAAGCAGCACAAGTGTGTTCCGTGCTCACCGGTCATGAGTGCTTGCTGATGGCATTTGTGCCGCACATGGGTTGATAGACCACAGACTTGTACTTGCGATCAAGGTGCACGCACAAGCACTTCCGTGATTGTGGCCATACTCTCACAGACTTCCAAAATGTTCAATGCGCGGAGAGCTCTTGTCCCCAAGCGGTCTACTTGAGTATCCACTATGGCCAGTGCAAGCCTACTTGGGTTGGCTGTCTCCTTCACAATCACAACTCGCGCAGACTCAAGTTTTGAGTCCAACCCAACGCATCTACACATCTGTACAGCTCGTCACTGCTGCTGCCAACGTCTGCTTCCCCTGTTGGCACCCATGCCGCATTCAAAGCACATGCAACGCACGTTAGAGCCTGACCACATGGCCGACTGATGATGCACAACAGCGCCTGGCACACAAGCTAGCTGGCTGTTGACTGACAGGCACTGCTGTGTGCCACACCATGCCATACCATGCCATACCATGCCATGCCATGCCATGCCATGCCATGCCATGCCATGCCATACCATGCCATGCCGTGCCATGCCATGCCATGCTATGCCGTGGCATGCCATGTCATGTCATGCCGTGCCATGCCATGCCATGCCATGCCATACCATGCCATGCCATACCGTGCAAGGCCATGCCATGCCGTGCCGTGCCATGCCATGACATGCCATGCCATGGACATCTATGCCATACGGTTCGGTCCATGTCGCGGCAGCATGCCAACTCTCAGCCGCTGTGAGACCTGATCCTAAGACTTTATCTCTCTGGATGTGCCATGAAAGGAGGAATTTTCCTCCTTGGATTAGGAGGCCAAAAGCCTCCTCCTTTTCCCAAAAAAAAAAAAAAAAAGTGGACCAACTTGGCTCGCGGTTCGATGAAGAGACAAGAGGAAAGGCCGTTTTTCGCATCGTCTGGTGATTTCGCCTCGTCTGGTGATTTCGCATCGCCTGGTGATTTCGCATCGCCTGGTGATTTCACATCGCCTGGTGATTTCGCATCGCCTGGTGATTTCGCATCGTCTGGTGATTTCGCATCGCCTGGTGATTTCGCATCGCCTGGTGATTTCGCATCGCCTGGTGATTTCACATGGCCTGGTGATTTCACATGGCCTGGTGATTTCGCATGGCCTGGTGATTTCGCATCGCCTGGTGATTTCGCATGGCCTGGTGATTTCGCATCGCCTGGTGATTTCGCATCGCCTGGTGATTTCGCATGGCCTAGTGCTGCCGCCAGGCAATGCGGCAAAAGCAGCGCTTGTCAACGGGTTGGGTCCTGTGCCTTTGCTTTGGCGGCGGTAGCTCGAATGCAATGTTGCTGTCGATTCTGCGGCTACTGCTGCTGCTGCCGCCGCTCGCCCCCCTGTTGCTGCTGCTGCCGCTCATGTTAGAGCACTTGCTGCTGCGACTACTGTTGTGGCAGCCGCTGCCGAAGCTGCTACGGCTGCAGCTGCTGTTCACCAGTCCTTATGGCTGTCATGTGGGAAAGGAGACCGCCAGACCTGTGACATGTCGGCCGGCTCATTGCGTGGCGCTATTGATCGCGCCGCACGCGCCGCCGCGCAGCGGCTGGGCGGTTCGCCGGATGGATTCCGCGCGCCGCTTCCTTGGCGCGGCGGTGGCAGAGCAGCAGCGCCGCGGTGATGAAAAAGAGGCCGAAGAGCAGAAACGTGGACGGCGTCAAGAGAAGTGCCAGCAGCACACCCATCGTGTCGTGGCGTGGCGTGCCGTTGTGTCGTGTGGTGTGATGTTGTGATGTGGTGAGCCGCTGTGTTTGTGGTGTGGTGATCGCGGAAATGTTATTCCAAGTTGGCGTTAGGTGAGGTTTGTGCGCGGGATCAAGCGGTGTGGCAGACGAAGAAAGAAGGAAGTGCCGCTACTGCTGCTGCTGCTGCTGCTGCTGCTGCTGCTGCTGCTGCTCCTGCCTTTGATGCTTCTGCACCTGCTACTGCTGCTGTCGCCGCTCCCGACGCTGCCGCCGCTCCTGCTGCTGCTGCTTCTTCTGCTGTTGGTGCTGATCCCGGTGCTGCTGCTGCTGCTGCTACCGCTGTTGCTTTTGCTAAACCGAAAAGCAAGCGTTTATGGGTTCATCGCACTGCCACGACCGCTGCTGTGATGATGGTGGTGGTCGTGCTGCTGCTGCTGGGGGTACCGGAAACCCAGCGCCATGGACCTTGAGATGTGGCCGCCGAAGCTGACCAATTCGCTGCTGATGCTTCTGCTTCTGCTACTCCGAGCCGTGCTGGTGCTGGTGTTGCTGCTGCGCTTTCTGGTACTGCCTGCTTCTGCTGCTGCTCGTGCCACTTCCTGCTGCAGCTACTGCCTGCTCTTGCTGGTGCCGGTGTTGCCGTTTCTTCTGCTTCTGCTGCTCGATGCTTCTGCTGCTGGTACTGCCGCTGCTTTTCCACCTGCTGTTGTTGCTCCGATCAATGTTGCAAAAGCCGCCGTTGCCGCGGCTTCGGTACTACCCAAACAGACCAGGCCTCGGTTGCGAGACTTTTGCGCAGGGAACCAGCAAAGGCGGTCGTTGCGTTCTCAGTGCCACAGGCTAGAGGCTGAAAGGTGTGATGTTCGCGAACGCTGTGGCGACGGAAGTGCAACATTTTGAGGAAACCAACGCGGCAACGATCACGCCGTCGCTTGTCGCTTTCATCCTGCTTGACGCAAAACGACAACGGCCATGTCGGACGTTTTCCAGGGCCGCGGTACCGGCGCATGGTTGGGGGGAGGGGTTGGGGGGGGATGCTACGTTGCTCACTGGAAAGGGAAGTGGGGGCTACCCGCAGGACAGCGCATGCGCCGGCACCGTCCCTCAGTCACTGCTGGCGATCGCGTTAGAAACGCCAAGAACAGCTGAACGTCAAATGGCTAGGCGAAAGCTCGAAAGCTCAGTGGGCATTCATGGCGGCACGGCAAACCGCCACCAAAGAAGGAACCCTTAAAGAGCCCTGGGGGGGGGGGGGAGGGGGGGTTGGGGGGGCTCATTTTGCATGCCAGAGGAGGAAGTCAGGAAACAAGAGTACCGAACCGCAGGTCGTTGAGGCAACTGGCGCCGACGTTCTACAGCCAAGCGCGTCGAGGCCTTCGTGGCGCAGGAGAGCTCTGCTCCGTACAACCAGGAGAAAGAGTACTAGGATGAAAATTGCACGTCCTCGTATTCACAACGTTTAAAATAATTCGCTAAGTCCTCGCGATTGCAGGTTCTTCTGCATTTCGAGAACTGTCGAACGGAAGATACATTCTGGTGCCTGGAAGTACCTAGAGCCTGTTAAAACACAATATACTCTAACCGAATGTAAAAGATGCAGCGAGTGCAACCTGCGCTCTCCCTCGTTGATTGACCCTCCCATCGGCGCTTCGCAAAGCTCCGTTCGATGGCGGCGCTGCACGCGCAATCCGCGTCATCCACTCTAATGTCCACGCCAGCGACGAGCGAGAAATGTTGGCATTGATTGGGGCTGAAAACTGTGGTAAGCTGGAGAGCCGAACGGGTCGCACGTGTGGACATCCATAGTGCCTTTGTTCTCGCCAAGGTATAGTCACCTCAACCCCACCCGTTACATTAGGGTGGAGTGACTATATACCCCAAGTTTCGGACAATAAGCCCCATCCGCCCCTCCGTCGGAACGATAGGCCCCATTCGCCCCTCCGCCAGACCGATAAGCCCCATCCACCCCTCATTCGGAGCGATAAGCCTGATCCGCCCCTCCGCCAGCACGATAAGCCTCATCCGCCCCTCCGCCAGAACAATAAGCCTGACTCGCCCCTTCTGCAAGGAAGCAAAAATTTTGGCGTAGAAAATAAACAATATACCCCTCTCGTTTGTCAAAATTTAGCATTTCGACATTGCATGAATGCTACGTCGACATGCTGACGTCACAAATTTCTACCCAATTACCACAAACTACTTAAATGAAGGGTTTGTGATTTTTCGTAAGTGGTTTGCGAGGAGTTTGCATGGGAGGTCCGAGACTCCCCATGCGTTCAAAGGGAACCTGCTGGGCCCCGCTACCGCAGGGCCCAGCAGGTGCCCGCGCAAAAATAAACCCTCAAACCCTGGGTATAATGAGGGGGTGGATTTGTCTACTGTTTGTATCTCAAATAATGGTATAAAGTTGTACAAAGTGTAAAAAGAAAAAAAAAGGGATTTTCGACTCTCGTCGGGGATTCTTATGGACGCCCGTCGGCCGGAATCCCCGTCGAAGTCCCCCCCCCCACTCTCCACCGCCTCCGGGCAGCCCACCGGCTGCCCGTTCCATCGCGGCCCTCAATCGCGAGGGCCTCGATCGACGGGCGGGTGGGTGGGCTGGTGGGCACGAGAAGGGGGGGGGGGGGGGTTGACGAAGTGCCGACCGACGGATGTCGGCCCGCAACACACCCCCCCCCACCCCTCGATGCTTTCGCGGCCCTCCATCGTGACGGCCGCGATGGAGGGCCGCATTCTAGCACGGCATGCCCGGAATCGCTATGCTTAAGTAGCAACATGCGTCGTTGTTTGAGCATGGTGAAAACGGGGGGGCGGATTGGGTTTTTTCTTGCCGGACATGGGCGGCTGAGGCTTATTGTTTTGGCGGAGGGGCGGATCAGGCTGTTGTGATACTGTCAGACATACACAGTTGTACAGTTGGTTGTGACCACTCGGCCGTGTCCATGCTCGTGCAGATCCCTGAGGCGGACCCAGCTGGAGACGGAGTCCCCTGAGGTGGTGCTCCACCCGCTGGAGGCAGCCTGGTAGCCTACCTGGTGTACCGGAGGGTTGCCACGACCTACGGACTGCGTTTGGAGACATTCAGGATTTTCTCGGTGGACAGCCCTGCCAGGCTGATTTGCATGTTTGTTTTCTTACACTCTCCGGCTGCTGCCGGACATAGGCGTGTGACCAGTGGTTGTGTCCGTCTTTTCGTCTTGCATCCGTAGGATCAGACGGCGCTCCGTTTGGACGCCTGTGCGCAGAGTTATGGCCAAAACAGTGGTTTTGGGCCGGTTTAGGACAGACAGGTGCCGCCGCGTGCGCCACCCGCTGTGAGCCGCGGCGGCTATTTATGTTGTGGACCTGTCATTTGTCACCTCTCTCTGCACATTCACTGCAATGCAGCTTCTGAGACTTGTCTTGTCTCTCCTAGTCTGATCCTTGCTGTTCTCGCACCCGCTTGCATGCTAGTGCGTTAAGATGACTGGTCTGTGCCGCCACGTCAGCAGCAGCATTGCTAGGAAGCTGTGATGAATCTTCTCTTGATATCAGAGCAGCGAGCCAGAGCTCGCACAGCTGCGCAGCAGAGACGCAGCGTTTGCAGCAGCAGTGAGCGACAGCAGCAGCAGCCCTAAGTGGCAGCAGCAGCATAGCCCACCGCAGCAGCAACGGGTCCTGTGAGGGGGGCCACCACCACGCAGCAGTGGACGCGGCCACGACAGCCGCATCAGTCAACACAGCCGCGACCTTTCCACCCACCGCCGCAGCAGACGTGGCCGTGACATCAGCCGCGGAAGCAGCAGCGGCAGCGGCAAGAGGGAGCAGCTGAGGCAGCAGCAGTCGCGGCAGTGGCAGCTGCCGCAGCAGCAGCAGCCGCGGCCTTGGCGGCAGCCGCGACAGCCAGCAGCGGCAGCAGCAGCCGCGGCAGCAGCCAGCAGCCGCGGCAGCAGCCAGCAGCCGCGGCAGCAGCCAGCAGCGGCTGCGGCAGCAGCAGCAGCAGCCGCGGCTGCTGCAGCAAAAGTGCAGCAGCGCAGCGCAGCAGCAGCCGCTGCGCAGCAGCAACGGCAGCGCGGCAGCGCAGCAGCGCATCAGCGCAGCAGCAGCGCAGCAGCAGCGGCAGCGCAGCAGCGCAATAGCAGCAGCGGCAGCGCAGCAGCAGCAGCGCAGTGCAGCAGCGGCAGCGCAGCAGCAGCGCAGCGCTGCCGCGGCTGCGCGACAGCGCAGCAGCGTAGCAGCAGCGCAGCAGCAGCGGCAGCGCAGCAGCAGCAGCGCAGTGCAGCAGCGGCAGCGCAGCAGCAGCGCAGCGCTGCCGCGGCTGCGCGACAGCGCAGCAGCGTAGCAGCAGCGCAGCAGCAGCGGCAGTGCAGCAGTGCAGCAGCAGCAGCGGCAGCGCAGCAGCAGTAGCGCAGCGCAGCAGCGGCAGCGCAGCAGCAGCGCAGCGCTGCCGCGGCTGCGCAGCAGCAGCGGCAGCGTAGCGGCAGCAGCGCAGCGCAGCAACGGCAGCGCTGCAACAGCGTAGCAGCGCAGCGCAGCAGCAGAGCAGCAGCAGCGCAGCACAACAGCATCAGCAGTGGCAACGACGACGCCCGCAGCCCACTGCTGACGTCAGCAGACCCCTGCTGACGTCAACGGTGAGCACGCTGACGTCATCACAGACTTGGTGAAATTTTTTGACAAAAAGTCAATTTTTGCCAGCGTTTCAATTCCTCGAGAAACGCTGACGGCTCTGTGTTCGGACGACTTTTGCACCGCCTCAGCATGGAGTCAAGCAGCTCCAAGGGCAAGGAGCCGGAAGACACCATCACGAGCGGGGTTCGCAGCCCACGCTCAAAGGCAATTGACTTCCTATTGGTGGAGCATTCATCTCTCCGCCAGCGCCAGGATGAGCAGTCAGCGATTCTGCGGCAGATCAGCGATGCCTTGGTCTCTCTGTCTGGGACACCGGGACATCAGCCCGGGAACAAGAGAGAGGCAACCCCATCGGGCCAGGAGTCTGCTGGTCCCGCTGCCGCTCCTGCGCAGAGACGGGAGTCCATTGTCGAGGAGTGGGATCAGGCTCCCCCTCCCACTGGGGAGGATGCGCTTCGCCGGCTGATGGAGCAGATGAGTAGCCTGCGCATTGAGACGACGGCGCCTAGTCCGAGGGGACAGCAGCAGCAGCATCCGGAGCGGCAGCAGCAGCAGCAGGTCGACCCACGTCAGGCCTCAGGTGCCGCTGGGGGAGTAGCGTTGATGCCTCTCATGCCTTTCCCACATCCGCTCCTAGCACCACCTGAGGTCCAGCTCCCCACGGAGCGACGACCTAAGGACTTCGAGACTTCCCCGCCTCGCTACGACAGCAAAGCAGGGTTTGACTGTTGGGAGGTGCTGTTTCAGGTATGGGCGGACTCGGAGGGGGTCTGGCCCTACTACCACAGCCAGTACCAGACGGCTGATCCGCTCCAGTCCCTTACAGCAGCGCGTGCCATGCATGGACTGCTGTACGCGGTTCCACAGGAGACAGTGGTCGACTTCCGCCCTTTCCTGGGCGCGCCTGGGACTGGAGCAGGCGCAGACCCGCGCCGCGGCTGGGAGCTGGCGCTGACCCTATTTGCAGCTGAGACTCACGCGACCCGGTCAGCGCGTCTTCGTGAGTTCCACTCTCTTCATCAGGGACCCTCGGAGTCGGCAGCTGATTATTGGCGTCGGGCCATGCGCCTGTACACTCGCCTGGGCACCGGAGGCGGCTCTCAGCTCTGGGCGCTGGACACCATCATGCTGGGAGTGCGCCCTGAGCTCACAGAGACCTCCCGCGTCGACCAGGATGTCCTCGCATCCATGTCAGACACCCTGCAGCTACTGCCCTGGGCGCAGCGGTACTTCATCTAGGTCGCAACGGCTGACGAGGTAGCCCGCGCGCATCGGCAGGGCGCCATGGTCGCAGCAGCAGTGGGAGCGACGTCCTCTACGCCTTCCACACCGTCGTCCGCCTTCACCCCCACCAGCTCCACCTCTCCCTCTCCCGCCTCCTCCCCTGTTGCTCCGACAGCCACTGCAGCAGTTGTGAAGGGGAAGAAGGGGAAAAAGAAGAAGGGACCGCAACAGCCTTCTGGTGGCACTGGACGGGCTGTCCACTGCCACAAGTGCGGCGGACCTCATCGCTACACTGAGTGTCAGCAGGAGCTGGACTGGGCGAGGATCACCCGCGGTCTTCAGGCAGCCCACGAGGAGCGGATCCGCATTGGAGCAGCAGCCCGTGCCGCGGCGACCTCGGGTGCAGCACCGGCGACAGGCCCGCCGCCATCCAAGGGGAGCACCACCCCGGACCCGAGGGACCAGACCATCGCAGAGCTACGTCGACTGCTGGCACTTCGCTCTCAGGGAGGTGCGAGTGTGCTGTCACAGCCGAGTGGTCCACAGACTGACTGTCTATCTATGTTTGTTGCACGTGGTCATGCTTGTGGGGGGGCTGCGTCACCTGGTGAGGATGAGTCTGACAGCACAGAGTGGTTGGATGAGTCCCATCGTCGTGCATTGTCCCGCTGTCCTGCCACACCTGCTGAGCGACCAGCAGAGGCAGCGTGCTCCGTTGCTCGTTGCACCGTGACCACCACAGGTCGTGAGGCGAGTGGCCACTGGATCATTGACTCAGGGGCCACTCACCACATGACCTGCGATCGTACCGCCTTTGTCGTGCTTGGTCCTGTTGGGTCTGTTCGGTCATTGCGGACAGGTTCTGGGCAGTCACTACCTGTTCAGGGGACAGGGGTCGTACGGTTTGATGGTCCGTCTGGTCCCGTGTACCTCTCTGACGTGCTTTTCGTGCCTATTCTCGAGCTCAGCCTGCTCTCTGTCCGTGCCTGCACGAGGATGGGTCTCTCTGTTCACCACTCCTCTGATGATGCCACGATCACAGCACTTGACACTTCCACGGTTGTGTTGCGTACCACTGTTGTGGATGACCTGTATCGCATAGCGCGCTGCTCTGCCCCTACCCCTTCCCCTTGCTCGTCTGCTCGCGTCTTTGTCACGGGGGTGTTGTCTCCTGACCACCAGCGCATGTTACACCAGCGCCTGTGTCATGTGGGCACGGACACTGTGTCCAAGCTCATCCGTACACAGCCCGCCCTCGGTCTTGACGCGGCTTCCTTCGAGAAGCCGCCTAAGACCGACTGTCTGTTCTGTGCTCAGGGTAAAATGCATCGCTGCACTTACCCTGCCTCCGTCACTCGCGCGCAGCGTCCCCTGGAGCTTGTCCACTCGGACCTCCTTGGACCTCTCCCTGTCGAGTCTGTCGCTGACCGTGGTCGGTATGTCCTTACCCTCACGGATGACTTCACCCGCATGCGGTGGGTCTACTGCCTCCGCCACAAGAGCGATGCCGCTCTTGCCGTGCGCTTGTGGCTCGTGATGGCTGAGCGTCAGTCTCGTCACTCCCTTCACACCTTCCGCTCTGACCGCGGCGGTGCGTATCTCGGTGAGCTGACCACTCACTTCGCCGTGCTTGGTATCTGTCACCAGCTCTCGGCGCCTGCTACGCCACAGCAGAACGGTGTGTCTGAGCACTGGAACCGCACCATGGAGGATGCGGTTCGCGCTATGCACGCTGAGTGCGGTCTCCCGGAGTCCTTCGCCTTTGAGGGCTTCGCCTACATGACGTGGGTCTGGAACCGCCTCCCGCATGGTCCCTTGCCAGACCACGTCACGCCGTATGAGCTGTGGTTCGGTCACCGTGCGGATCTCAGGCTTGCTCGCGTCTGGGGTTCCTGGGCTTGCATCTCGTACTCCGAGGACCAGCAGGGGTCCAAGGTCTCTCCGCGCGGCCAGATGTGTGCCTTTCTCGTTGTCTCCCCACGCTCCAAAGCGTGGCGTTTCTGGGATGCAGCACGACACCGCATTGTTGAGTCGCGCGACGCGCTGTTCTTTGAGACACTGTCGTACCGCGACCTGTCTGCCATTCTCACCCAGGCAGCGTCTCACGTTCCCACCTGTGAGGCCTCCCGTCGGCTGGGGGAGTCTGCCTCCGGGGTGCCTCCGGGGTGGGACCGTCGCTGGTCACCATTGACCCGGCTATCATGGCTGTCGGGCCTGTGGTCTCTACGCCTCCCTCACTTGCGCCTGCCGCGACTGCATCGCCCGCACCTGCCACGACTGTCTCGCCCGTGCCTGCCGCGACTGTCTCGCCCGCGCCTGCCGCGACTGCCTCGTCTCCTGGCTCGCCTGCCCCCGCGGTGCCTGCCTCGCCTGCGAGAGCTGCACCTACCTCGCCGGCGGGCGCTGCACCCGCCTCGCCTGCGGGAGCTGCACCTACCTCGCCTGCGCCTGCAGCGCCTACCTCACCCACGCCTGCCGCGACTGTCTCGCCCGCGCCTCCATTGCCTGCTTTGCCAGCGCCTGCCGCGACTGACTCGCCCGCGCCTGCAGCGTCTCCAGATGCAGTGCCTGCCCTCCCTGTGCCTGAGCCATCGGTCAGCTCAGACTCTAGCTACTCCCATGGGCCAGGTGGACGTCTCCGCCCACTGGCCTCACGTGCACCTCCGACTGCGGTTGCGCCACCCAGACGACGCACGCACAGCGTGCACAGTGGTGACCCTGGCACGAAGGCTCTCGGCCTGAGTGTCCAGGGCACCTACACGGAGATGCACCCAGCCTGTCCCATAGGGCACCAGCTGATCGCTGACGAACACGAGGCTGCACAGGCAGCTGCCGCTGACTTGGTTGTGGTCCGTCCGACCCGCGAGGCGTGTGTCCTGGCCACC
>SZWC01006110.1:75066-89756 GCA_023375785.1 Penium margaritaceum | reverse complement strand
GACGGAGGGGCGGATTAGGGTCAAGGGTGACAAAATAGGGGGTAATCAGCATTTTTACCGTTTACATTATTCGTAGAAGAATCCAATTTGCCTTAAGGTGACCTCCTCACAAGTCGTTATCACACGTGGTGACAATCATTTCGGTTGAAAAGATTTCAGAACCTCATTTATAATTTATTTTATCAATAGGTTGTGTTTGCCGTTAAACATTAGTTTGATCTGCCTATCTCTTCCGCCAAGCAGACCGTGGATGGTTCACATGGATGAGGTGAAGATCAGAAGAATATTCAAAGAACTGAAAATATCTGATATTTTCATTAATGACTAAATCACAACACTCCCCCATGACCCGATGGTACGCATGTCCATACACGTGCAGCACTGAGACAAGTACAATAGTGAGTGTAAAACAGATGGAACACGGACACGCATCCCATACTCAACCACCCTCAAGCATGGGGCGAAGCCCAACAGAACGAATGGCCACCAGGAACTTTTCGCGAGCTAGTGCCTTCGTCAAGAAATCAGCACGTTGCATGTCAGTGCCAACCCACATGGCGGAGATCACGTGTCGCTCCACCAGATCACGCACAAAGTGATGCTCAACCGCAATGTGCTTCGTGCGAGCGTGAAAGACACCGGAGTTCTCTGCAATGGCGAGAGCACTCTGGTTGTCGCAACGAAGCACAATGGCGGGTACTGACTGACCAAGCTCAAGAAACAGGCGCTGCAGCCATACCACCTCAGCAGTCCATGTGCCCAAAGCAACATACTCTGCCTCCGACGAGCTACGTGCAATGTAGCCCTGCTTCCCGCTACGCCAAGACAGAGTGGTACCACCGAGCAGGAACACGTAGCCAGTACGGCTGCGTCCATCTGGGCTCCATGCCCAGTCGCTGTCAGTGTAGCCGTCAAGGACCACCGAACACTGCCGTCGAAAGCAGAGTCAGAGGTACGGCGTGGAAACCACGTATTGCACCACTTGCACAGCCGCATGAAGGGCTCTGGCACATGGAGCCTGCGAGAACTGAGCGAGGACGTTGACGGCGAAAGCGATGTCAGGACGTGTGGTAGTGGCCAGGTACATCAGAGATCCAATGAGACAGAGGTACAAGGTCACGTCCACTGTCTCCCCCAGCTGTGTGGGATCATCCACCTTCAGGGCATCCTGCCCATCGGGTGTAAGAGGTGTGGAAGCAGTGGGCACTGCACCAAGGAGATCGTTGAAACGCTCCCCCACGACTCGTGCGTATCGGGCCTGATGTAGCAACAATGTCCGACGTCTGCGATCTCGCACGATCTCCATACCAAGAAACACCAATGCAGGACCGAGGTCCTTCATCCTATAGGCAGTCTGAAGGACAGTCTTGGCCTCCTTCACGGCCTCCAGGGACGGAGATGCGATCAGAAGGTCATCGACATAGACCAGGATGGCGGTGAACCCCTCGGGTGTCGGTAGGATGAAGAGAGAGGGATCTGCCTCGCTCTGTACATATCCCACACGAGTCAAAGTGCCGGTGATCTCCCGGTTCCAACACCGCGGAGACTGCTTGAGGCCGTACAAGGACTTGCGCAAGCGCCAGACCTTGTCCCCGTCCTCAAAGCATGGTGGTTGAGCCACGTAAATCTCCTCATCCAGAGAGCCATGGAGGAACGCATTGTTCACGTCCATCTGGTGCAATTCCCAGTCATGCTGAGCCACTACACCGAACAGAGCTCGAGCTGAGGTCATGCAGCCGACAGGGGCAAAAGTGTCAGTGTAATCGACGCCCTCAATCTGAGAATACCCCTTGACGACCAAGCAGGCCTTGTAGCGTTCCAGTGAGCCATCCGGCTTCACTTTCTTGCAAAAGACCCACTTGACCTGAATAGCCTTCCTCCCAGGCGGAAGGTCGACAAGCTCGTAGACTCTATGCTCTCGGATAGTGCGAAGCTCATCCTCGCAGGCAGCGCGCCAAGAATCAGCATCCTGTGATGAGAGAGCTTCCCTCAGGGTGCCCGGGTCGGGCGCCATAGAGGGAGAGCTCTACGTGGCAAGGGCACATGCCTCGGTGCTAGGCCTAATGACCACCAGATCAGCTGCTGCATCACAAGCGATATGGAACTCACAAGTGACGAGATCGTGCCCTACGGGGCACGCTGGATGTACCTCTGTGAGCTCAGTGCGGACACTCAGGCCTAGGGCCTTTGTGCCGGGGTCACCACTCGCGATGCTGCGAGAGGGGCGCCTGGGTACGGGGCCCGACGCTCGCTGAGCTCTGGAATCCAGTGGTCGAAGGCGGCCACCGGGCTCACGGGAGTAACCTGAGCTCGAGGGGTGCACCTCAGGCTCAGGGACACGCACGACCACAGCTGGTGGGGGCTGAGGCAAGGCATCCGGTGATGCCATGCGAGGAGATGCGTGTGTGGGGGACACGACGCTGGATGTGACAGTAGGAGCAGGCAAGATTGGGCCTGACACAGAGGCAGGAGTGCCAGCAGATTCAGGTGCGGGAGTAGGCGAGACTGGACTAGACACGGCAACAGGAGTGCTGGCAGACGCAGGTACTGGCGCAGAAGTAGGCGCGGGAACAGAAGCAAGGGCACCTGTGGGGTGTGAAACAGGCTGTACGGGCGAGGTCTCTGGACCGACAGCGATGATCGTCGGGTCATCAAGGGCCAGAGACTGAGAGGTGAAGGGGGCTCGAACGGACACATCAGCCTGGTGAGAGGTGCTCGCTGGCGTAGAAGTCTCCCCCATCCGCCGAGAACCCTCACAGGTAGGAACATGCATGGCGGACAGTGTCGTGATCGAAGTCAGGTCACGGTAGGTGAGAGACTCGAAAAAGAGCACGTCGCGTGACTCAATAACGTGACGACGAGTGGGGTCCCAGAAGCGCCAAGCCTTCGACCGCAGGGAGATTCCGACGAAGGCACACAAGCGGCCCCGAGGTGAGACCTTGGACCCCTACTGGTCCTCAGTGTACCACACGGAGGCAAGGGATCCCCAGACACGAGCGAGACGAAGGTCAGCACGGTGGCCAAACCAGAGCTCATATGGTGTAATATGGTCCGGAAGCGGACCGTGCGGGAGGCGGTTCCAGACCCAAGTCATGTAGGCGAAACCCTCAAAGACAAAGTACTCAGGGAGACCACACTCAGACCGCATAGCGCAAACTGCATCCTCCATGGTGCGGTTCCAACACTCGGAAACACCGTTCTGCTCATGGGTGGCAGGAGCGGAGACCTGGTGAAAAATCTCGTGCTCAGCAAAGAATCCGTCCATCTCGCCAAGGAACTCACCGCCGCGATCCGAGCGGAAAGTATGTAGCGTGTGACGCGACTGACGCTCAACCATCACTAGCCAGAGTTGAACAGCAAGGGCGGCGTCGCTAATCTGACGCAGGCTGTAGACCCACCGCATCCGGGTAAAGTCATCAGTCAGAGTCAGAACATACCGGCCGCGATCAGATAGAGACTCGACCGGAAGAGGACCGAGAAGGTCTGAGTGGACTAACTCGAGAGGTCGAAGTGCTCGGGAACGAGAGTCAGGGTAGGTGCATCAGTGCATCTTCTCCTGATCGTAAAAAAGGCAGTAGGTCTTGGGTGGCTTCTCGAAAGAAGCTGCGTCAAGACCGAGAGCTGGCTGTGTCTGAATGAGCTTCGACACAGTATCGGAGCCCACGTGACACAGACGGCGATGAAGCAACCGCAAGTGTTCCGGAGACAGAACACCAGTGACAAAGACCCGACCGGAGGAGGAAGGAGAGCAAGGGGAGGAGGTCCGAGAGACACGATACAGATCATCTACGACTGAGGCACGAAGGACAACACTGCGAGTGTCAATAGCAGTGACAGTCGCTGAGTCTGCGGTATGCTCCACAGAGAGACCCATCAGTGTGTAGGCACGCACAGAAAGCAGGCTGAGCTCAAGATCAGGCACAAACAACACGTCGGAAAGGTACAAGGGGCCAGACGGACCGTCGAAACATACAACCCCAACACCATAGACGGGCAAGGACTGACCAGAGCCTGTACGGACGGAACGGACAGACGTGACAGGGCCGAGAACAACAAAATCACTACGACGACACGTCATGTGATGAGTGGCACCATAATCGATGATCCAAGTGCCACCGGAGTCACGATTGATGGACGTCATTGTACAACGGGCAATGGAACACTCGGCATCTGAGGGACGCTGAGCCGTCAGTGGGGAGGAACGACACAGGGCACAAAGATGAGACTCATGAACCCAATCGGTACAGTCAGGCCCATCATCATCACATGCTGACTGTGCTCCCCCACACGCGTCGTCACGAGCCACAGGAACGGACGGACAGACAATCTGTGGACCACCCGACGATGACAACACACTCGCACCTCCCTCAAAGCGAAGCGCCAGAAGGTGTCGGAGCTCAGCAATGGTGCGGTCGCGTGGGTCCCGATCACTGCTACTCGCCGGTGAGGAAGCAGGAACAGCTGCAGTCGTGGCCGCCACGCGTCCGGAGGATGGAGAGGATGACGTGCTGGACGTGGAACGGAGGGTGTGTGCAACCTGGAGCCCATGAGTAATTCGCGCCCAGTCGAGCGGCTGCTGGCACTCGGTGTAGCGATGGGCGCCTCCACAGTTGTAGCAGTGAACAGAGCGTCCACTCCTACCACTGGATGACGACTGCTGCTGTGATTGATGCTGACCTGATCCACGCTTCCCCTTCTTCTTCTTCCCCTGAGCTACTGCTGCAACACCCTGTGTCTGAGTGGGTGTGGGCGGGGCCGAAGAGGAGGAGGAAGATGAGGACGTGGTGGAGGATGAAGAAGGAGACTGCAGGAGGGAAGATGGTGGTGATGCGATGACTGCTGCAGCAGGGGAAGTCTCCTGATGGGCCACAGCTGCCTTGCAGGCTGAAGTCACCTGGAGGAAGAGCTTATGTGCCCAGGGGAGAAGCTGCAGAGTAGCTGAAAAGGGCTCGAGGATAGCGTCGCTATACCGTGTGAAGATGTCAGTGTACTCAAGGCGAACTCCGAGCATCATCGTACGGAGCGCCAACAGTTGTGTGCCTCCTGAGGTCCCAAGACGCGTGTAGATGCGCATGGCGCGGCGCCAGTAATCGGCTGCAGGCTCTGTCGGCCCCTGATGGAGAGAGTGGAAGGCTCGAATGTGTGCTGCACGAGTGGCGTGCGTCTCTGCGGCCAGCAGGGATAAGGCTAGATCCCAACCTCCACGTGGGTCAGCGCCGGTGCCTGTGCCGGCCTCGCCAAGGACGGGGCGGAAATCGACGACGGTCTCGCGTGGCATGGCATAGAGGAGTCCGTGCATCACCCTGGCTGTTGTCAACACCTGTGCTGGATCTGTAGGCTGATACAGGCTGTGGTAGTATGGCCACACGCCCTCTGAAATAGCCCAAACCTGAAAGAGGATCTCCCAGCAGTCGAAGCCGTCCTCACTGATGTACCGTGGAAGTGGTGTCTCAAAGTCCTTGGGTTGCCGCTCTGTGGGGAGAGCAACCGCAGGCCGAGGAGGACGAGGGACGGGGAAGACTCCTCGAAGGGGATAGTCACCGAGATAGTCGGGTGACGATCGTGGCGGAGGAAACCGAGGAGATCTGGTGCCCGTGTGTAGTTGACGGAGGCGCTCCTGAAGAACTCGAATCTCATGATCCGGGGAGTCGCCTGTCATGCCTGGCATGAATCGATCATCATCCAGGAGGTGAAGAGGTGGTGGGTCAGGTCTAGCTCCTATCATGGGTGCCTGAGCTGACTGTTGTGTAGAGACCGCGACGCCGGCAGCTCCCTCTGAAACCTGCCGTGGGACTGTGGACTGGGCACGCAGAAGCTCAGTCAGCGTGCGGATGGCATCAGTCTGCTCCCGCTGTAGGCGACGCATCTCATCCTGCTGGCTCCGCAGGTCCTTAATGGCCTGCGAGCGTGGGCTCGGGACCCCAGAAGAAGAGGAGGAGGGATCACCTGTCCCCTTCCCCTTGTTGTCAGACGAGTCTATATCGCCTCTCAGAATGGGTCGACAGGTCAGGTTTGTCAGATTGCAAAACAGTCAGCGTTTCTTGAGGAGTTCAGACGCTGGCAATTTTTGACTGTCCGGCCAAAAATTTGGGTAAGTAGGGTGCTGACGTCAGCAGGTAGTTGCTGATGTCAGCACAACCTGATGACATCAGCAAGCAAAAATGCTGACGTCAGCTCGACTCCCACTCTCCCTTTCTTTTCTTTTTTTTTTCTCTCTCGCGGTTCTGCGCGAGCGTGCAGCCGCTCCGCGGCGGCTTCGCGGAAGCTGCACGGTGTTAGTGTTTGGCACACACGCAAGTGACCTCTTGTCTCTGCTCACTCACTCACTCACTCACTGCAGGAGACTGAGCACCATTGAAGCCATGGTCCAAGCAAGGCTGTACGGGTGCAAAGCAGGAGGGATCAGCCATGCTCACGCTCTTCTGTGGTGGAACCATGCAATTCTCAGTGGTTGAGTGTGAGCCACTCGGTGGCTGAAACCTGATGAATTACTTGAGTTGATGCATGCACCACATACGCTCGTGGTCGATGTGGTTTCTGGAATTATGTTCATGCATGCTGTGCAGGTTGTTTGGTTCTTGCCCGGGTTGCTGATCCTACGGGGCCACACACTCAGTCGCTCTGAGGTGTGAGAAATCGCGGCGGCATGTTGCCGACCGGTCAGGTTCGACCCCGGGGTGGCGACTGGGCCCCACTTCGAGTCACTCGAGTGGGTGGCCCGGCCAACTGTGGCTAAGACCTCGCTTGCTCATTACTCACGTACTTGTTGTTCTTGCGTGATCTCTCAACCAGGTTTCTCACCTCACTCGCTCCACCCGGTCCATGGATGTCTCTCCTCCTAGACTAGTGTGTGTGAGAGCTTAAAGCGGTCTCTTGCCGCTCCCTACTGGTATCAGAGCTGGAGGGATCCCTCCCTCCGCTCCGTCGATTCGGCACCCGTGGAATAGAGACGCCGAGGGAGTGCAACGACCTCTCGTCGTCTGCACCTACCCTTCGCAACCTCGGTACGTGGCACCACACCATGTGATGCCTCACCACGGCATCACTCTACCGTGGCCCTTCTAGGCTAAGGGTGCTGCTCACTCTAATCCCGAACCCCGCACTCCACTCTCGGATCCGTGCGTCTCTCTTCTCTCCTCCCGTAGCAGCTGCCCCCTGACGATCTCTGCCCACGTGGGTTCAGGCCTCTCGCCTCTCCCACTGCTGCGGCGTGCTTCTCCGGCTCCGCATCTCGGAGTCACTTCCGAGCCCACGTGCATTCTAACACCGGGCGCTACTCTCATCGGCACCTCACCACCCACTCAGCCACATCGGCAGCCGCATCTGTGGCTTGAAGTGCCGCCCTGGCTTCACCACCGGAGTCACAGCCTATCCCCTTGTCACCAAGGGGTTGGCGCGAGCAAGCACGCACGGACGAGATACTAGCGCGTTACGAGGCAGAGCAGCTGCGCGTGTGGGAACGTCGCAGCCGGTGCCACAGCCCAGGCTACCACCCGGGGGGAGGACTACGACCCCGCGGATCACCTTGCGCATACCGACGCCGCGGAGTACGCGACTTACTGCCAGTCCGCATCCGACGACTCTCCAACTGTGCAGAACGCACCAGCCACGGGGCCACTACGTGAGCAACGTCGTCCTGCATAACCTATAAGCTCACCTGTTGCACGTAGAACCCATCAGCAGAGTCTTCGTCTTCGTGCCGCCCACTCTGGGGTAGCACCAACTGTGGAAGCAACAGTTAGACAACAGACAGAGGATTCTGCCCACCGCACTGCCTCACCAGCAGCATCGCAGTCAGCGCCCTCTGTCCCTGTATCCCCTGACACATTCTCAGTGCTGGAGACCGCACTTGTTTCTAGCTCGGCTGTTGCCTCCACCTTTGCGGCCACTGCCCGTGCGGCACGTGCCCCTGCTACCACCGCAGCCTGGCGGGCGATTGACACTTACACTGCCACAGTTGTTGATCAGGGCCCCCTTGCTGCAGCCAATGTCAATATCGCCACTCAGATTGCAGCTGCAACTGACTCCATTGCATCCGCAGCAGCTTTGGCAGCCACATCACTCTCCAGTACGGTCACATCCATTCGCGACTCTACCGCTCAAGTGTCGACTGCTACAACATCCTCATCCTTCGGTCCTCAAGTCCGCCTCTTGGTCACAGCTGCAGCAGCCGTATCAGCTCTCACTGGTGCAGCCCTCACTGGAGTTGCCTGCTTCATCGTCTCCGCTTCCTCTTCTGTAGCAGTCATTGCGGCGCCACCTGACGCAACACTGTCCCCCTTGTTTAGTCTACACCGCTAGGCTGGGTGAGCAACCTCTCTCCCACCACTTGGAGCTTGCTTGCCTTCTCTTCCTCTACTCTCTGTGTCTGCTTGCACCTTCCTTCCTTTGGCTGTGCAGCATTACCACTACAGACCCACTCTTACCTCTCCATGCCCACTNCAGCAGCCGTATCAGCTCTCACTGGTGCAGCCCTCACTGGAGTTGCCTGCTTCATCGTCTCCGCTTCCTCTTCTGTAGCAGTCATTGCGGCGCCACCTGACGCAACACTGTCCCCCTTGTTTAGTCTACACCGCTAGGCTGGGTGAGCAACCTCTCTCCCACCACTTGGAGCTTGCTTGCCTTCTCTTCCTCTACTCTCTGTGTCTGCTTGCACCTTCCTTCCTTTGGCTGTGCAGCATTACCACTACAGACCCACTCTTACCTCTCCATGCCCACTGGGGCAGGGGAAACTCTGCCCGGAAAATCTTGTCAGTCTCTTGCATTGCACGTCATGCCAGTTGATGACGATCAGTATGCGGCACAGCAGGAAGAGCTGCACAAAGAGCGCGCAGCTCTCCAAGCAGCTCTCACTGCACAATGGACAGAACGGCTGAGAGCTGCCCCTGGGCAGCTCTCAGCCGTTCTGTCCATTGTCATAGCGTGCCGCTGAAGACAAATTGCGTGCTGAGCAGGGCGATCAGGACACATATGCAGACCATATCGCCGACCTTGTCCTCAATCGTCTGCAGCCTGTCTTGCGCTCCACGCCTGCACTTTCTGCTGCTGCTGACATCGCTGCTGCCTTTTCTTCCAACCCCGCTTCCGCATCCACCAGCACTGGCTCTCAGCACTCTGACCCCGTGGCAGCTGCAGCCGCTACAGGCGCCGCCGTTGCTAAAGCCCTCGTGCAGCCTGCACACCGCAAACCAGACTTTGACTCCACACCACCTCACTTTACCTCGAATCTCTCTTTCACGTCCTGGGAGGTTCGCTTCAGCGCTTGGACGCAAGGTGAGCAGCTTTGGGAATACTACCATCTGCCTAACCCCACTACTCACCTCCCTTTTGTTCCCACTGATGCTGAGTCTGCGCGCGCTGTCCGTGCACTCATTCGCGCTGGCCCTGATGACCTCACTGATGAGATCGGGTCCTACAATGCTGACACTGCACGTCGCACACCCGCTAACCCTGTCGGTGCCTACGCACTCATCAAGCGTCGCACCACTGTTACTGGTCACACAGCACAGAGCATCCTGACTATCCAGTTCAACACTCTGTCCATGCGTGCTGATGAGACTGCGGACGCCTATTGGGCTCGCAGTTTGCGTCTGCTGAAGGATCTCGGCAAAGCTGCCCCTGGGCAGCTCTCAGCCGTTCTGTCCATTGTCAACGGCCTCATCCCTGAGCTGTCTGACATCTTCAGGGAGGTAAAAGCCTCTGAGCTTGAGCGTCTTGCTGCTGAACCTGTGCCCGTTGATTCGCCACCGGGCATTGGTACCCTTTGGGAGTTCACCTCCCAGCGCCTCACTGACTGGTGGAGTGTCCTCCAGAACAAGCGCATTCATCGTGCTGCCACTGCCGCCATGACCACAACTCTTCCCTCTACCTCATCTTCTTCTTCCTCCTCTTCACCCACCTCTCCGGCATCGTCCCTTACGCATCAAGGGAGTGGTGGGGGGGTTGGGGCAAAGGTGGTGGACGGGGCAAAGGGTCCTCAGCATCTGGTTCTGGCGGGCAATCAGGCCGTGGCAAAGGTAAAGCCACCGACTCCACCGTCGGCAGCACAACTTCCTCTTCCTCCACCTCCAGTACTGTCACGTGCTGGAACTGTGGGGCCACTCGTCATTCGGCACCGAAGTGCCCTGCACCGCCCGACAACGAGCGCCTGGCCTCGGCCATGCGTGCTCACTGGACACGCTCCTTCGGCAGTTCTGGCGCGCCGGCAGCCCCCTCTCGGACTGCACCCACGCCATCACCACCCCACCACCGCCCCTCCTCCCTTGAGGAAGCCGCCTACCACACCGCTGCTGCGCCATCCCCTGTTCCTTACCCCTGGGGGTGGCCTCCAGGGTATGGTGGGCCGGTCTTCTACGGCCCGCCCTCCAGTGCCTATGCTACTCCACCCTGGGCGCCCTCGCCCTACTCTTCCCGTCGCGCGTCCGCCAGCGTCGTCATCACTCATGACCCTACAGATGATGAGCGACAGTTGGACGCTGCTCTCTCCCACGCCGTCCATCAGTGCCACCTTCGTGATCAGGGAGGTGAGAGTGACCGCTCTGAGCCAGAGCCTCTTGCGTGTGCTGTCGATGGAGCGTTACGTGGTCCGACGTCCGGTCATGTTCTTGGGTGTCCCCCTGATGATGTGCTGTGGATTGAAGAATGGCAATCTCTTCGTTTACCGTGTTGTCTTGCTACGTGTGGTCAGCGTCTCGTCCCGCATGTCGTTGCTGCTGTGAGTCGTGACCCCACCCTTGTTCGTGCGTCCGGGGGCTTCTGGATCCTTGACTCCGGCGCCACTTACCACATGACCTCGTCGCGTGCGTCCTTTGTATCTCTTGGCCCCGTTGGCTCAATTCGTTTTGTCCGTACTGGCTCTGGTCAGCTGTTGCATGTACAGGGTGTTGGGGTTGTCCGCTTTGTTGGCCCTGGGGGGGAAATGTTCTTGCCTGATGTCCTGTATGTTCCATCGCTTGAGCTGAGTCTGCTGTCTGTCACTACGCTCGACGACCAGGGCATGGACTTCTCCTCCAGCCGCGGCATTGCCTCTGTCTCTCATCGCATCTCTGGCCGCATTCTTCGTCACGGCACGCGCTCCGATCGCCTGTTTCGCGTTCCTACCTTCGCGCCAGCACCTGCTACTGCCGCCCATGTGCATGTTGCTCGCTCTCTCTCCCCTTCCCAAACTCAGCTGCTGCATCGCCGCTTATGCCACATCCACACTGCCGCCATTGATTCTCTTCTTCACACGCTACCCGCTGAGGGTTTAGATGTCAGCTCCTTCTCTTCTCCTTGTCGTCCTGGCTGCCTCTCTTGTGCTCAAGGGAAAATGCATCGCTCTCCTTTCTCCACATCTGAGACACGCACTTCTGCCCCCCTCGACTTGTTGCATGCTGACATCATGGGGTCCCTGCCCCATGACACCCTTGGGGGCGCTGGTCGCTATGTGCTCTGTCTCACAGACGACTTCTCTCGCATGCGTTGGGTCTTTGCCCTCAAGCAAAAAAGTGATGTGTGTCCCACCATCGAGTCCTGGCTTCCCCAGGCCGAACTTGCGTGTGGTCGTCGTCTTCGTGTTTTTCCTTGTGATCGCGGCGGTGAGTTCATTAGGCCCACCTCCCGCTTTCTCTCCTCTCGTGGTGTCCATGTCGAGACCACCACTCCTTACACTCCTCAACAAAATGGCGTGTCTGAGCGTTGGAATCGCACTCTTGCTGACGGTGTCCGCGCCCTTCTTGCTGCTTCGGCACTCTCTCCCATCTTCTCCTTTGAGGCCATGTCCTACATGACCTGGGTTTGGAACCGCGTACCCCATGGTCCTCTCCTCGCCATGTCACACCATTTGAGCGCTGGTACGGTCGCCGAGCTGACATTCGCCTCGCTCGCGTCTGGGGCTGTGTCGCCGCTGTCTGGCTTCTTGACGACTTGCGCGACGGCAAACTGAGTCCGCGCGCTCACCTGTGCACCTTTCTCGGTGTCTCGGCCATGTCCAAGGCCTGGCGCTTCTGGGACCCAGATCGTGCCCGGGTCGTCGAGTCCCGCAACACTTTGTTCTTTAAGGGCGTTTTCCCTCGCGACTTGTCTCGGGTTGCCCCTCCTTCCTCCCTGTCCTCGCTCCGTCGGCTTGGGGGGGTGGGTCTACTCCAGCCTCCGTTCTCGCTGGTCCGTCTTCCTCGACCTGGCCCTCCCGTGGTTCTGGTCCTGTCTCTAACCTTGCTGATGCATCTTCCCCGAGCTTGACCTCTTCTCCCGCGTCCTCTTCTCCGTGTCCTTCTCACACGGCCACCTCTCATACGCCTCCGGCGCCTACCCCACATTCGTCACCCTCTTCTTCGTCAGAGTCCACGTCAGTTCCAGCCAGTGTCCCTCCACTGTCTGAGGACGCTGCTCCACACTCTCCCCAGCGTACTGTCTCTGATGCCCCCTCTCAGGCACCCTTGGTTGATACCGAGCCAGTCTCCCCTCCGGTTTCAGAGGCACCTTCAGTTGTGCCTGAGCCATACACCCGTGGGGGCAGACTCCGAGCCCTTCCCCAGACGTCTGTCTCTCAGTCACAAAGTCACACCCGATCTGCACCCTCCACTGCAGTTGGCTCCACAACCAGGCCTACAGGGCTTGACGCCCTTGGTCTCGCTATCAGTGTAGTCCATCCTAGTTCAGCGGTGGGCTATGCACTTGTTGCTCATGAGTTTCATAGTGCCTTGGATGCATCTGCAGCAGGATATGTTGCCGCCTGTTTTGCTGCTAGTGGTCTCCCTTCCTTGACCTCACTCCCTGCTGAGCCTACCACCGTACGTCAGGCTAGGGAGGCCGCTGATACTGAGCTGTGGGAGGAGGCCATGCAGGAGGAGCTTAAGGCCTTGAACGAGCATGAGGTGTTCGAGCTGGTGGACCTTCCACCCGGCCGTAAAGCCGTCTCAGCCATTTGGGTACTTCGGCGCAAGCTGAAGCCTGACGGCACGATTGACAGATATAAGGCACGCCTCACTGCCAAGGGTTTCTCCCAAATCCCGGGCGTCGACTTTGATGAGACATTTGCTCCTGTCGGTCGCTACACTACCGCCCGGGCTCTCTTGAGCCTGGTCGCCCAGCATGTCTGGGAGTTGGAGCAGATGGATGTTAACAACGCATTCCTGCACGGTCGCCTCGATGAGGTGATCTACATGGTGCAGCCCCCAGGCTTCACTGATGGCACTGACAAGGTCTGGCGGCTGCGTAAGGCACTGTACGGGCTCAAACAATCACCGCGCTGCTGGAACTTGGAGATCTCCTCCACTCTGGAGAGAGGCGGCTACCATCGTAGCTCAGTTGACCCCGCACTCTTTTTGAGTGCACCTTCACAGCCCCTCGTGGCCATTATGGTCTACGTGGATGATCTCCTCATTGCATCACCCAGTCCAGCGGCCGTGCAGTCAGTGAAGACCCTCCTCCAGTCAGTCTACAAAATGAAGGAACTGGGTCTAGCTCGTGTGTTTCTTGGCATGGAGCTCGAGAGGGACCGTCAACGTAGGACACTGCATGTGCACCAAGCTGCGTACATTCGCAGCCTGGGGGAGCATTTCTCCTCACTGCTTGCCGAGACCCCCACAGCATCCACACCGATGACCCCAGCAGGCCAGCGCCTGCTGAATTCATCTGACCCATCTCAGTTGGGCAACATTGTCGACGTTGCCGATTACCTCAGTGTGATTGGGTCACTGATGTACCTCGCCACTACCACCAGAGCCGAAATGGCCTTTTCGGTCAATTTCCTGGCTCAGTTCTCTCAGCAGTCCCGGCAGAAGCACCTCGAGGCTGCACTGCGCGTAGTTCGCTACGCCTTGTCTACTGCACGTGTCGGCCTGTGTTACAGGTCCCAGTCCTCTGTGGTTGTTGATGGGTACACTGACAGTGATTGGGCCCATGATGCGGATGCGCGTAGTCGCACATGCTACATCTTCCTTGTAGGTGGCACCACCATTTCATGGAAGAGTGGCAAACAGGGATGCGTGGCGCGCAGCTCCAGTGAGGCTGAGTATGTTGCGCTCGGCGCAGGTACGTGTGAGATTGTTTGGCTTTCTCGCTTGCTGCAGCAGCTTCGCGTGCCCATCCGCTGCATCACTCTGCGCTGCGACAACCAGAGCACTAAGGGAATTGCAGAGCATGATGGCATGCACCACTCTCGCACCAAGCACATCAACATTGAGCATCACTTTGTGCGTGAGCGCATTGCCGCAGGAGATATTCAGGTTGTCTGGGTCGACACGCGTCAACAACGTGCAGACTTTCTCACCAAAGCTCTTACCAATGGAATGTTCAAGGCTGCTGTGCATGCTGTCGGCTTGTTGCGCGCTCGTGATCCTCCTGGCTGATGTGATGTTTTTCGTTCCACTCGTCGTGAATCCTCGTACGTTGTGTGGGCTGTTCGTCTGTTGGTCATGGGGGAGTGTTAGTGTTTGGCACACACGCAAGTGACCTCTTGTCTCTGCCCACTCACTCACTCACTCACTGCAGGAGACTGAACACCATTGAAGCCATGGTCCAAGCAAGGCTGTACGGGTGCAAAGCAGGAGTGATCAGCCATGCTCACGCTCTTCTGTGGTGGAACCATGCAATTCTCAGTGGTTGAGTGTGAGCCACTCGGTGGCTGAAACCTGATGAATTACCTAAGTTGATGCATGCACCACATACGCTCGTGGTCGATGTGGTTTCTGGAATTATGTTCATGCATG
>SZWC01006110.1:50950-64714 GCA_023375785.1 Penium margaritaceum | reverse complement strand
CAGAGCAGAGGGCGCATGGCAGGTGTTGGCCGCGGGAGGTGTGGAGGTGGAGGACGATTGATGTGTGCCTTGCTCTTCTTGCTGTTCTTTGTACCGATCCATTGGCCAATTCTGTACTCGCTCCTGTTGCTGCCGCTGCTGCTGCTGCTGCTGCTGCTGCTGCTGCTGCTGCTGCTGCTGCTGCTGCAGCTGATGATGATGCTGCTGCTGTTGGTGCTGCTGCTCCTCCTCCTGTTCCTGCTGCTGCTTATCCTCCTGTTGCTGATGCTGCTGCAGCTGCTGTGGCTTGAGAACCTGGCACTCGACCGGCCGCCTTTCAGACGCCTCGCTGACATCCGACCCAGGGAAAAGTGCTGTGCCTGACGACGCCCTGTGCCGAAGCACAGTAAACCCAGGGAGGCATAGGGTCTGCTGCGACTGCGACGTCATGGCGACAGCAGCATGGCCACCCAAGCAGCTGTCAACCCACAGACCGTGTGGCTCCAGCTTGGGAGTCGGCGGTGAAGTAGAAGCCTCTCCGCTTCCTGAAGATTTCACAGGATCTTTGCAGTCTTCATCAGGAGGACTGGTCGCAAACCCCAGGATGGTCGCCGTTGCAGCGGCTGCTGCTGTTGTGGGGCGGACTGGGAGCGTCTGCTTTGCCATCTTCCGCTGGTCCTCGAGGCATGCCAGCATCGCCATACCCGGCCACTCATCCTTCACTCCCCCAAGCCCTGCATCCACGCCAACTCTTCTCTCATCACAATCTGACTCAAGAAGCGTCTGATGAACAGACGCCCTTCCCTCAGGCCTCCCCTGCCTCGCCCAATGCGATCGCAGCATCACTTCAAAGCCCCCAACATCTTCCAAAGGAGGGGAAAGCCTCTGGGCACCGCCTGGCACACCGCCCTCCATGCCCATCGGAGCTCGCTGTGACCATCCAGGCTGCGCGTCAACCACACTCCCACTCAGTGCACCACTGCCCCCGGCTACCTCGAAACTGGAGAGCAGACGGGTGCCGCCACTGCCTCCGGCGCTTTCCAGAGTGGGAGGTGGGCTGGCACTCAACGGGCTGACGACGCCAGGGCTCGAGTCCAGCCTCGGTGTCGTCAAACCGCTCGACAACCCTACCTCCCTTCGTTCCTGTCCAGAACAACCACGTCGCCTGTCCTCAACCGGCTGTGAAACAACTCCCTTGCCATGCCACAACGAATCTCCACCCGCATCTGCAGCCACTGCTCGACTGACATGTGGCAAGCCCGTCCCCTCCTCCCTCTCTCCCTCTGCCCCTCCATCTGCAATCTCTGGGCCCGTCTCTCCCGCACCCTCGCGCTCCACATCCAAGCCACCCCTTACCTTTTGCCTTTGCTTGATGCGGCTCAGAGCGTGTGCCAGTCTGGCAGAGAGGTTTGGTGCTGCGGGAGCTTCCCCTTCCTGCCTCGTCCAAGAGTCCACCTCGAATCCAGAACCTGATGCCATAGCAGCCGTTGCTGCGCGTGCTGAAGCAGCAGCAGCAGCGAACCGGCCTGCTGCGATCTCTGGCGAGGTGGAACATTGAACCGCCCTGAAAGGAGCTTCAGCTGCCCTCTTCTCGTCGACTGTACAAGCAGGTGGGATTTCTGCAGTGATGGGCAAAGCTGTTGCGCCGGCGGGTGTAGCTGCTGTGTTCGCCATGTTCTCAAACCCATCGCCTCTCACATTCAAATCCGGAAGGCATGGGTTTCCTTTCGACGGCTGCGTCGCAGCCGGGCAACCAGTCCTGCGCCCGCTTTGACCACTGCTGCTTTCCACAGTCCTGCTTTTGCTGCAGTCAGTCGCTGCAGGAGGTGCTGCTGCACTTTGCTGCTGTGTCCGAGGCTCAACTGCAGGCGCTGCCGCTGCAGCTGAAGGCCTTGCTCCTGCGATAGACTGAGGGCCGGCCTCTCTTGAGCGTGGGCCCTCCCATCCACGGATCACTGACGGTGCAGCCAGGGCATAGCTGCTCCCCAGCACCGTCTTTAAGTCTCCAGCCAGGCCGTCGCCGTCACCGCTCCCCTGCCTGCTCCCCTGCACTGCGTTCAAGTCTCCAGCCAAGCCGTCGCCACTCCTCCACCTGCTCCCTTGCCCTACGTTCAAGCACCTAACAAGGCCATGGCCACTTCCCTGTCTGCGAACTAGACTGGCCGTGTTCAAGTCCCCAGGCGGACCAGGCCGCAGGGGCTGCCCTACTTGCTCAGGATCAAGGAGTCTCTGAGGTTCCTGTTCAGCTCCCATTAACAACTCGCCCACAGATTCCTGAGGGCTGCCCAGTAAGGGTAGGTTCAGGTCCAAGACAGATACTGTGTCGCAGCAGCTTGCTGTTTCGCAGTGGCTTCCTGCATTACAGCTCCTGACCTGCTGCGAGCTGCCCCGTGCGGGCAGGTTCAGGTCCAAGCCAGCTACTTCGTCGCAGTGGCCTGCTGTCTTGCAGTAGCTTGTTGCATCGCAGCTGCTGACCTGCTGCGTGCTGCCAACCACCAGCCTCGTCCCTCTGTCCGCACCTTCCACCGGTCCCCGGCAGTCCTGCCCGATCCACGGCATCTGGTCGTACGCAGCGGGTTGGTTTCCGGGACAGAAGTGGGCGGGTGAGTGCACGGCTGAAGCCGGGACTGTCGCCATAGCGCCGACAGCCTCGCGGGCTTGCAACGTAACAGCTGAAGGATCTAGCAGTCCAATGTGAGAGCTCGAGAATCTGGTGGTCCCCCGCATATGACTAATTGGCAGTAGCTGGGTCTCAGGCCGCCAAGGGACATCCACAAGGTATGGCTTGGGCCTGGCCTGGGCGCGAGGAGGAGCTGAGAGTGACTGGTTCGTGGAAGGGGACACTGGAGGAAGCTCGACAAAGCAGTCCCTTGGACAACACGAGCATCGCCTTCGTACGAAAGCAGGGACGCACTGGCCGGCCCAACCAGGTATAGAGGGAAGACCGTTGGGATTTGAACGGAATGAAGTTGTTTCAGCCGGTCGAACGAGCCCTTCATCAACTGATAAAGCGGCGATCCTTCCGCGTTCCAGCTGGTTTACCGGCGCCCTTTCCTCTTAATCACAGATGACACCACGAAGGCGTGACCCCATCACCCCCGCACAAGGCCATCCATCCATCCCCGCACGCGCGACCGCAGCCTAGCCAGCAGATTTTTACCCTGCAGCTCTACCGCTGCATCTGCGCATGGCCAGATGGTGAAGACCCCGAAGAGGATGGATGACGTGGCGGATGAAGGAGGATGGTGCTTCAGCTGCGTCGGGCGCAGCGGACGTAGAAAGACGCGCACGCGGACGGAAAAAGACGTTGGAAAAAACTAACGTTGAAGACGCCGTTGGTGCAAAAACGACGTGTGTGGGCGACAAGTCGACTGTTGGAGACGACGGAAGACAGCACACGCCACAGCATCCATCACTCTGCACTTGAGCGCGTTGTTTCCACAAGTGAGGAAGCACCATCGCTGTAGCGATGGTGCGACATGTTCCTGACCGGTCGTGCAAAGAGGGGCAGCCGGTGGAAGCTTGGAGCTCGGCTTAGGGGTGGTTTGGATGTCACCACATTTCCCCCGCGACTCGGTTTTTGGTGGCCACACAATGACGTGGCGCCGTTGACCAAGAGTGGTTGTGTGGTCAACTGAGCCTGCAATCATTTTCCATCATAATAGTTGTTCCGTTGACTCTCCATCGATTCGGATTCATTTTTACTCGTTAGTGCGTCGAGAGGTCCATTTCATCGCGCGAACTTGTTCTGAAGTCATAGTTCGGTCGTTGGGCGAGCATTAGCAAAGTCGACGTGACCACAAGCGAAGCCCATGCGAAACCTCGCCCCAAAATATCTTCTGTGTGGTCGTCTGGCTAACCAAACATCCATTTGGGTTCCTTGACCGTTTTGTGACCACTCAGAGGCCGTGTGGTGTCATCCAAACGACCCCTTATATCGAGCACCATCACTCCAGCGTTGCTTCCGCGGGAAAACGGCACACGCCGAATCGGAAACCGGTTTTCGCGCTCATACAAAGGCGGCAAAGCGCCGTAGTCGACGCAGCAGTTCCCATCGTTTAGAGTAGGAACCTCTCGTGGTCCCGTGCCCTTGGAAACGAAAGCCCGTACAGCCGGAGAGGGAGGATCGCGGTCCCGATCACGTCAGCTGTTGTGTCGATCGTCCAGCCGGAAAGGTCACTGGAGTTGCGAGGCAGAAAAGAGGTGAGCACGTGATTCTGATAGATGACGCAATCTGCGGCAGAAAACAATCCCGCCAAGACAAATAATCGGATGCAAATGCTTGCCGTGGAAGCAAAGCACTTGTACAAAGGGATTTCGAAACCTCGCTGAGATCAGCCTGTCCTAAAGAAGTCCGGAAAGGAGCATTGCACTTTGACACAACCTCGAAATATCCAGCCGCCCCACCGCTTTACCGCAACAATGGTGCGACGCCTCAGTAGTGTAATGATGTTCCTTAACTTGACTCTCCACAGCAACCCAGTCAATGGTTTCGTGGGTGCACCGAGACTATCATACACCCACGTAATGGCACGTGTTCGCTGCGTTTCTCTCACGAGCGAACAACTTCGCTGCACCGCAAACATGAGAGGCTTGTACCGACGTCTCTTCCTGGCATTTTCAATATTCAGTCATCTATGACTAAAGCGCCAAGTCAGTCATATCTTTTAAAAACTGAAGCTCGCACAGTTTTCCGCAACATCAATGCAGAGCTCATGACATGAACCCGGGGTCACTACCGTCCAGCAGGGTCAAACCGAACAATGATAAGAGGCATACAAGTACCATGCACGTCAATGCTCAACCATCTACCATCTGACGTTCAAACAACAAAAATGGCAGCAATTTGAATCCATGTGTAGACATTGTCATTTAGGAAAATCACCTCTTCATTAGGTCTGGTGGACTACCAATGAAGGTATTCAGGGATAGTTCCATGAAATATGAGATATTAGCATCGCGAAATATAAATCGAGGTGCTAGCAATACACGAATGTGTTTAGTATCACAGATGACGCCACCAACGTTCTATTGGGGAGCCCAAGGAGAAGGAGACCAAGACATTCACCTGTATTTCTAATCTCTCTTTAAGTACCATCAAGTATCGTAGTAAATATGGGCAATCAAGATGTAAAGATCGTATGATAAGAAATACCAGCTTTCATGCAAGGTTCGCACTTCCAACAAGGAAGCTAATATTCGTGGTTGCTTAATGAAGAAAATTCACTATTACTAGAGAGAATATCATCACTCCTCGTAGATCGTGCCCACTTTCTCTCCAAACTCTCTTGGTTCAAAGGCCATTGCAAACATGATATCGAGGTAGACCGTGAGAGACGCCATTGAAATTGCATTTCAAACGGCACTTATTTTGTCTAACGAGCGAGTCGGCAAAAATGCGATCTCAGCCTCATGTAGGTGATTTACGCATCATGGAAGAAATTTTATTTGAAAAGTATGAACATTGTGTATCTATCATTGGGGGTTGTTTTGTTCTTTCTCTGGTGGATATCTAACCGGTAACGAGCTTAGATTTCCTAGCCAGTCACTTTGTCCTTTTTCCCTTTGTACCCCCATAATCGCCCGATAACAATATCGTGCATCGCACCGAGGTTATCCAAACTACCCCTCGTGGTTAAATAACAATACTTTCTTGACAAGACTACAATTAAGTGAAAATTACATGCTCGCTTCCTCAAAAACAAAAGTTAAGTTTTCCATTAACCCTATAAAAATTTCAAAAGATGGCAAAGGTTTTCACAACATGATGCCAATTTTTCTAGCTCTTACAAGACCTCATGTACATCCATTTCAGCTCAAAAACCAATGGAGACAAGTCAATGGATACAAAAATATGTATATAAATATGTATTTGCAAAGGCTATCACTAAGACCTTAAATCACATTGCAAATTGATGTCCTTGTTGACAAGGAAACCTACCAATCATTCGTAAAATGACATCAGTAGTCTATGGAACCACACCCATTTTCCAATTCACAATAAGCCACATCCACCACCAACATAATTTGGCAAAACATCATTAAAAAACGGTATTAAAAAATTATCCAAAAATATAAAGAAGGGCGATATTTACTAATAACAAAGGCCACTAATTATCATTTCCATTTTGCTTGCATTTTTCCTAAGCACACCCATGGTATAAGAGGATGGGGTAAATGATCTGCTTCATGAGGATCTTGTATAAAAATGTAAATAAATTTGTAATATCAAAAACAATGTAAAAAAATAAATCCTTGAGAAAACACTATATATTCCCTTTCCTCAATATCAAGGGTTTCATTCTTATCCTAACAATTGCCACGCCTTACATACATTTAGCTTGAAACATCCCTTTTCCATTATAGAATATTCACAAAAAACAATTATGAACGAATTCATCATAATTTCAAATACAAAGGTAACACGCACTAGCGATTCAAAGTCGAGTTTAATGATTTTCTGAAACGTGCATACAAAACGAAGAACAATTTTGTTCGCTCCATGAGAACGTGATATGTGTTGGAATTTTTATAAATAAAGACTTGAAAAACTCAAAGAAAAAAATTAAAAAGGTAACTTTTAAGAAATTTGCCTAAGGGGATCATCAATGTGAGTACACATGCGTGTAAACATTTCTCTACAAGAAATGAATGAAGTGAAAAGGAATTATCTTCCACCCACAACACGGTTTACGGGATGATCATTAATGTTTAGAGAAAATTTATTACATAACACAACCATATAAAATACATAGGGGGTCATAAATTAAAAATACGTATGATGTTGATTGAAGAAAATTTTGGATGATTTTCAAAAAATATTATGATCCGTAATATGATGACTTTAAAACCTTTCTTAGGGAATGTAAAAAAATATTTTAATCCATCATTTTCAAGATTATTGAATGATTCATAAAATATAAAATCATAATCCAAATCATTGTGAACAACATGAAATAATACACCAGTTTAAAATCTTTAATTTAGAGATAGATGTGTGAAAATAAGAATAACACCAAAACATGTAAATGTAAATTAATCAGAGTTCAATTAATCTTCAAATAATTTATTGTATGAATACTAAGATTAGAAAATAATATAAACATAAGAATTCAAAAACAACGTCTCAACTTTTAAATGAAGGCATCATACATCTCATAGAAATTAGCAAGGGGTTCAATCAAAGGATTACTATACAACATACCCGAATAATAGAAATATAAAACTGATTCGCACGTCGTCCGGTGAAAAATAGCGTAACTACTCATCAGCCGCTGCTACCACCACGCTAGTAACAAAGAAAACAGAGAAAGATGCATGGAGAGACCACATGCCATGAGCTGAAAATGCATGGTATGCGGGGCCCTTCACTAGTATCACAAACACCTTCGTTGAAGGGTTTGTGATACTAGCGGGGGGAGGTTTGTTTAGAGTCTGAGGGGAATCCGGGAGTCCCCATGCGTTGAAAGGGAACCTGCTGGGCCCCGCTACCGCGAGGCCCAACAGGAGCTTGTGCAAACATAAAGCCCTAAAACCTTGAATGTAATTCGGGGTATGGTTTTAATGCGGTTTATGCGTTAAAGAATAGGTTTGTGTATATAAAAAATTATCCAAAACGAAAGAAGGGCATTTTTGCTTGATAGCAAGGTCGCGATGTTTGTTTTGTTTTTTTTTTGTCACGGAAAGCCCCTAGTTCGATTAAGGGTGTTATGTTTGGCGCATGCGGAGCCTGTGCCAGACATACAAAACCCTAAATAGAACTTGGGGGTTTGCGTGATAAAAAAAGACAAACTGGTCATCGCTCCCTCGCGATTCTCGCGTGGGAGCGATGTTTGCATGTAATTTTTTTCATGCTCGCCCGTCGATGCATGTCGCGAGCGTGCTGGATTTTCGACTGGGCTTTTTAGTATTTTTGTGCCGCTACCTGGCGGATCAGAGTCACGTTTGTGTTTTACGAGTATCTGAGCTATTTGGCCTATAATTAAAAAAAACGGGGCTCTTTTATGTATGTAGATGGGAAACCATTTTATCCTTAGGAATATAATCAAGAGGTTTACTTGATAACTGACTTCCATGAAACAAGAGTTTTGTAATGGATATGACAAATAAAAACATTCTTATGGATCACCTTCTGCTTTTGGAAAAAAACTTGCATTAAAACTTTTGAATACTATAAAAAGTGTTCAATTTAGGTGTAACATACGAAAACTCCATATGAGCTATGATAAATCTAAACATCACGACTGCTTGCTCCTGGGATATGCTTCATGAGTGTAAATTCGGAAAAAATATCCCTTAACTTCACATACCCTTGTTTTTTTATTCATATATAATTTTTTCGAATATCATTGAAATATATTACATTTTTAACTCGATGCCTTCAAGAAGTCATATGAATAATTAAATTCAAAGCTCCCTCATACATTGTCCCATTGATTCACATATCATTAGTTCATGCATGTGGATAATATAATGCATACACAAGTGACATTAGCTTGGCAAACACAGGCATCCCTAATCAACATTGATTCGCACGTCATACAGAAGACCTTGAAAATTACGTAGTGAATTCAAGGGTCTCAAAATTCACCAATTTGATTAAATTGGATCATGTAACTAACTCATGCTAAAAATCGTAGTTGAAATTAAGGATCACATAATTCACTCTGTCAAATTTTTTTAAGTCAAAGATCAAGGGGGTATGTTATAAATTAAAGTTAGAGTATGGGAATCATCAAGTATTTGTTTCATAATAAATAGTAAATTATACTTTTTGTTTTGTTCTTGTCGCATCATGCTTCCTTCACAACATTGTGAGGGTTTGTTTTAATGCCTATGTGTGATAAATGTGTGTGCATTATTCTTCATGATTGAATCATGTAAAGGAAAAATCACAACTAAATGTAACAAACATATTATACGGTGATTTCCATGCACAAAGTTAGCACTTACATAAAAGTAGCATGAACATTTCATCTTATACAATAAAATTTTACTTGTATTTAACATAAGTACGCTAGTGATTTTGTGAATCATGATTCTCGTGTCATGAAAGTCAACATTGAAAGACTTGAATCGATGTTCTTTATGCATAAAGATACATGTTTTAATGCGACTTGAAGATATTTGTTTTTTAATCCATGTTGAAGGAAAAATGCAACATTTCATGGTTTATATTCTTGCATGATAGAAAAAAAAACAGGGGGAAATTTTAAATGTGTAAAGATCATGTTTCGTTTTTGTACATGTTTTAAAAAAAATAATAATATAAAAAGTCTTGAACAACGTTTGAATAAGGGACATATGTTTGAGAATTAGTTTCATAGGCACTATGTGGGGCATTTTAAAGTCTTCATAATTGTTCACACCTACGGATTCTCCGAGTGATTTAACATAAACCAATCTTAACTCTTTTCCTAGGTGAATAGTAGATTTCCCAAACTCTTGAATGGGATGATACGTTTTATGGCCCATGTCCTTGGGAGTAGAAAGAGATTTCCGGTTGCAACATCACTTTTGTGTAGGTCCATATTTGTATAATTCTTGTATTTTGACTTATGGTGAATATGTATTCTTTACATAATGATTAAAGGCAAAATGTGTTCATTGATAGAAGCTTTTCAGCCATGTCATAGTTGTAACGTTATTTAACCAACTTCATGACGAGGCCCAATGTACACAAGGTCCAATTTTTACAAGCAATCCATACATGTAGCCATACACCTCCACCTACACTCCCCAAATACACTTTCCTCTGTTCCTCCATACACATACCCACCACTCACCAAATTGCTAAAACATAACATACAGAAGTGTATATCTTTGCACACCATCCACAAGTTGGGGAACAGATCTCCACTTACACTCCAAACACACACACCCCTACCCTCGCCCCCTCCTTCTCCCCTCCCTCACCCAACCACCACAAACAAGTCTTGAACACAACACTCAAACCAATCCACGTAAGTGCACATTTGTATGCACAATGTATGCACTAAACCACACAGCTCCACTGACAATCCCCACCTACATTTCTACCCCCACAACCATCCTGCCTTACCCCACCCAACGAATAGCAACCTACCTCTAACACGGTACTCACACAAGCATACACAAGTACAGTTCTCCACGTACAGCCCACACACCAAGCCATACACAGCCACTTACACCCTACACACACACGTTTTACCCCTTTCACATGTAGCCAACCACCACCAACCACATCACTTAAAACAACATATGCAGGTGCTAACTTCTACACACAACCCACACACAACCAGGCATACACCTCCACCGTCACTACCCTCATATACGTTCTATCCACTTCCTCCATGCTCTTCCCTTTGTACTCAGCCAATACCAACCTCCCTCTAACACATCACTCAACCCAACATATATGGATTGTTTCTACAAACAATCCATATACCAAGCCATACATCTCCACTTACATTCCTTAAACTTTCCTCCATTTCCTCATACAGCTAACCACCATCCACCAAATTATTTCAACCAACATACGCAATTGTATAATTATATACACAATCGACATATTTGAGAACGCATCTCCACTTACACTCCCTACATACACTTCCCACCCCCAAACCCCCCTTCCCCCATCCCTCCCCTTAGACACACGCTTCAAACCAGTACACACGAGTACAAATCTATATACACAACACATAACCAACCATACACCCCCACTTAAAATGCCAACAGACACTTTCTATGCCCACAACCCTCCTCTCCTACGACATCGAATGACCTCCAACCAACCTCACACACATTAGTCACACCAAAAAACACAAGTGAATGTCTTTAAACACAAAAAACATACTCAGCCATACACCTCCGCCTAAACTCTCCATATACAATTTCCACTCCTTTGCTCTCCACCAAACCACCACTAACCACAACATTTAGAACAAGACATATGAGTTTGTATTGATACAGTGATCCACTATCAAATCGTTGACCTCCACTTGCAAACCCCATGTACAATTTCAACCCTTCCCATCCCTCATCTACCCAAGCACCACGAATCAAATAACAAAAACCAGTGTATGTGGGAGTACCTTGCATGGAAGTTTCGTAGTGTACCAAACAAAATTATACGCACTTCAATTAGTCCTTTGATTAACTCTACCTCGTTTAGATTCCGATTATCACATGCAGGATGCCATGCCTCATAAAAATTAAAAAAAAGAAGTATTTGTGTCTCTCCGGAATCAAGTTTAAGTGATCTAAGAGCATAACATGGTTGCATAGAAAACATTATTCTTCCAAGACAACTTGTGAATTGTGAAATGTATGGATTCAAGTTTTCTCAACCATCATTAATTCGAACTTTGTTTGGAGACCAAACAAAGTTCAAACACTATTCAAATGCAAATAAAGCATCTTCATTAAATATGGATGGACATATCTAGTTTACTTGGGAAGCATGTGAACGATATCAAACTTGGTAGTACCCCTCAAGACCATTGAAAGCGCACCATAAATGTTTCATCCTCACTTTACATGATATCAATTCCAAAATTGAAGATGGGACAACTTTACTGAAAATGCCAGCTTGCATAAATGCATATCATGTCCTTAAATTAATAGATATTCCTTTTTCCACGAGGTCTCACGTAAATTTTTATTAGTTGCCTAGCAAAGACATGTTCAATGCCTGCAAATTGGGAACATTTTAAGTACATGCACATCGAAACATTTGACATCATACACATGTAAAAGTAATATTTGAGTCAAATTATACTATAATGCGTGCTTATATAATTTCAAAACAACACCTCTAGGAGGAAATCAGGCCACCGTTGAATAAATGTTTACTCTATTACATAAACCAAAAACATAAAATGTTTGATTAATGATGAATACATCTTCTCTATTACAAAGATGATTATTTATGCTCTTCAATACTATATAATAATATGAATCCATCAATGTGGCAAGTCTACGCGTTTAAGTTTAACAATATATGAGAACACATATATCAGCTTCATTATTGGCAGTATAACATTGATAACAAGTAACGTTTTCATTGCATGAAGGGAATGGCATCAAATTATTAGGAATTGAGAACTCATGTACTCATTTTTTATGCATAAGGAATACATAAATCGTCATAGAATATTAAAGATTTAAGATAATTGACAGCCTAATATTTTGAAAAAAGTTTCCTTATGAATTCTTAACACCTCTCTTATCCCAAATGGCATACGTACTCCTTTTCAATATTTTTCTTGTTCTTTGGCTTTTGTGCATACGTATTATCATTATGAAAAATTGCTCCGTGATTTGCTTGATATTTTCAAGTTTATTACATGGATTGTTGAAGCAATGGATGATAAATTGTCCATGTCCTCTAACCATCTATGGTTGATCAAAAACCAATTGGAGCCATTTTCTTTGACTTTCACATTTTCTTCCATCAAACGTGTTTGCATCGTCTAATTGAAATTTTAAGTTTTATAATTCCGAATAATTACTCATACAAAAACACAATTGGCATGTGCGGTTGAGAGTCGTAAGTGATGAAAGGTAGGCACAGGAATGCAGTGTACCACATGCATAAAAATATCAATTTAGTAACAAGCCTATACGTACACATTTTCCAATGAGTATGTCTAGATAATAACATCAATTTTAGGTATGTATAGTTAGAACGAGGATTTATTTGCTCATGCTCTCTCCTACACAACATCAGATTGGTGTGATTGGCAATGATTGGGTTTGATGGGTTGAGTGAGTTCAGCTATCATCCTACCTCGTGCTCTTCATGATATTTGGGGCACGTCTGGGCACGCCTTTATATTGACAAAGAACATAGTACAAAATTTATCTGAATTAAAATAAAATTATGTTGGCTATACATATTATAAGGGCCAAAATTGAAATAACATGTTCGGTTTCACTTAGTCACAACAAATGGAGCTTTAAAACCAATTCCTTTTATGAATCAAATAATTTCAATATGTAGTTGAAGGGCGGGAAAACTTTCGAGAAAGAAAAGTGACATGGCTCCTTCCCCAAAAAGGAAGTGAGGAGCTCGTTTTGAGATCTACAATATGTTGAGAGTAACTTGAAAATTGTCATAAAAACATTTCCTGTTCATGGGAAATGGGGAAGACCAATTGTTTTCCCAACACACCCAAAGAAGGGTATTTAAAATGCAACAATGTTGTTAAATGTTTATAAATTCTCATGTTGATGAATTCCATGTTGATAATTTGAAAAGAGTGAATCTTTGAAACGTTTCGTGGTCAAAACTGAGTGTATGGTCAAGTTGACCAAGGATTTCGACACGAAAATATCACAACTTTAGTTGAGCGTGGAAAGAACAATCAGAAAAACCATGAAAAGGCACCACGATGACACCTTTTTGTGTCGTGGACGACATTCACTTGCAAACGCTTTAAAGCAAGGGAATCAACAACAAATTTGACAATTCTTTTGGAATAACCTTAAACTTTCAGATATTTTATGAGAAAGTCGAAAAGGCATGGCTGCTAAAAGCTACGACATAGGGCAATCTAGGTTGCACATGCACTTCAGAATTATTTTGTGCAAAACAACAAGTGTAGTGTGCACCATGTTGCATCATCACTACAATGACGTACATGCTAGACCACTCTTTCACTAACCGCGCCCATTTGGAACATGTGAATTACACAAAATGAGTGTCAATTCTATGTTAATACAAGCGTTGGCCACGTCATCAACGTAAGTGCAAATTGCAGTAGTAGTTACGACACATCCGTAGGTAGACGCCATTTTGTTTGT
>SZWC01006110.1:5426-50665 GCA_023375785.1 Penium margaritaceum | reverse complement strand
GCAAAACAACAAGTGTAGTGTGCACCATGTTGCATCATCACTACAATGACGTACATGCTAGACCACTCTTTCACTAACCGCGCCCATTTGGAACATGTGAATTACACAAAATGAGTGTCAATTCTATGTTAATACAAGCGTTGGCCACGTCATCAACGTAAGTGCAAATTGCAGTAGTAGTTACGACACATCCGTAGGTAGACGCCATTTTGTTTGTGCTAGACACACCATTGAAAAGGTGTCAGCTCCATTTTCGTCATCAATGTTGAAAGCATTTGTCATGCTAGCATTGGATGCACTACTCAATGTCTACGTTGTTATGACCAAAGAAAAATGCCAATTTCATGTCCACATAAGTGTTGATTGTACCAATGGTGTTGTGAAGGTCATGTGTGCTTGTATTTTTACAAAACAGGAAGATGAGTGCTAATAAAACTCAATACACACACACACACACACACACAATGCATGGAATCCCCGCACGAGTGTCGATTGCACATAATTTACTGGTGCCAGGTGAACATGACCAACACGAGACATGCAATCATAACATTCATGAGAGTATCAAATGCTCACTTACTACGAGTCAGGAATGCATAACCGACAAGTCAGTTTTATTTGTTGACACAAGTGTCGAGCGGAATATTCTTATAACATCAGTTTTACAATTGACAGAAGCAACATGTTGCACATATTCTTGGGTTTCAAATGCACCATTGATGTGAGTGTCGAACGGCCTATGGCCATGAATGCAAGTTGGAATAGCTAGGGTATTTTCATAGGTGCAACACATATTATAAGATGTTGTTTTCATAAGAAACATGGGTGCTTCTTGTAACCATTGCATCAACTAAAAATAGCTAGCCAACTCGCTACCCACTCATGCTACAATAGACCACCAATAGAAAGCACACAATCTATGCTCAGGATGGTTATATTGGCAAGTGCGTCTTGCGCATTATTCAAAGTGTCAGGAACACATCACCATACGTTTGTAATATATCTCAAAAGACTTGAATGGTCATCCTATCAGTTTGTTACTCAAGAGCACGAAAATATTTTAATGTACCATCAAAGCCATTGGTGCTGATAAGATGTATGCCTAAATGGTGTAACAAAGACACAAATATCTCGGGTGTCGTAGATAAAAACGAGCATTGCAGTTTATCTTTGCCTTTCTCCATAGTAGTAAAAACGATAGTTACAGAAGAAGTATGAAAGAATTTCAAATGTATTATTCACATTTGCAAGAAGAGGATGTCCTCAAAGTTAGACATTGTTAAACGTGGGCGTACCCCTTCGTATTCATGGATGGGATGTAGTACAAAGGCTAGTCGATTAAGCATCTATTCCAATACATGCAGGACTTGTAAGACGTTCAAATATCAGTATGCATGGTCAAGTGCAGAAGACAACCTACACTATAATGAATGAAGGAATGCAAATCATGCCATTGTAATTCACTCATGTGAAGTTAAGTACGTTGCATGCACGAACAGCTTGCATAGCATGCACAAAACCCTGATGTGCCGATCATGAAATTAAGTTATGCACACTTTGTGCCAAAGAATTATCACAATGAATTCATGAAACTTTATCAAGTTGAGGACATTAACTGAAGTTTTTAATAGAAACGCAACATAATTTCACCCAAAAAACTATTCTGGTGGTTACATGATGTGTTAAATACTAGTCGCACATCCCATTGCGCAAGAATTTTCAAAGGTTAATGTGATGTTTTATGAATAAGCCCATGTAATGAATATGTCATGATATGATGAACAAACATGTGGTTCTAGCACTCTGACTTCAATTCTAGAGAAAATTCAGCATGATACCTGTATAGGGTGTTAACCAGATGCATCAATACCTTTTGGAGGTTTTGTGCATGATTCGTCAAGGCTGATTAAAACCTTAGTGAAAGATTGAACGTGTCAAGGATGATACTCTTGAATAAATTTTCATGTTCGGCACACTATCCTCATTGAGTCATGGATACAAGACGTGGTATCCAACTGGTACCGACGGCAAAAAGGTACATGAGTGTACCACCAACCTTGTTCAAAAGACAAGGATAATTGATTGCAAATGTTACAATGCACCGGGGGGGTAGAGACTATTACATGTGTCTTCGAATATTCAAACACCAAAGTGCAGTGGTCAAAGACGGTAAAAGTAAAATTCTTACGTATGAGGAGATAGCCCAAACGTCAAAAGGGAACAAGTTTGAAGGCAGAACATTTGGTTTACTATCACTCAATGAGGGAAGATGTCATCAATGTTCATAGACAAATGTGCGTGAACTAGTGTTGATGACATTGGGTCATCCCTGTTTTTGAATAATCTATCTCAAAGAAATTGAGTAATACTCATCTGCTACTAATGAAGTTCCATACTACTATGACAATCTCTACATTTTATACAAACCAACTACGACTTAATTGGGATCACTTCAATGGGTTACGTTTTTTATTCAGAGCTTGTGACAATGGAGATGACCTATAAGCTAATATATTTGTGCTCATATTGGATCAGCACCCAATTGTTCATTGCCCGATTGTCCAAATAATGAGTCATTATCAACATCCAGACAAAAGTATTGACCAATTTGTTGTAAACAATTGTTTATGTGAAAGGATTCCCTGATATGGGCCTTAAGAAATTATATTCTCATTATATTGTTTCCATGTTTGAGAGACTTCTGAAAATTGAGAGCATCATGACATGGTTCACCAGTCATGTAGGTTACACTCTTTAAATATCACATGGTTGGAGAATAATCATGACAAAGGTATAGTGTACCAACGGCTAGGCGAATTTTATGTGTAATATAAAGCAAAAGATTGAATTTTTAGAATAATATTGTTTTATGAAGGAGTCATAGCAACTATGATGGAGTCAAATCAAGCTTCAATGATCAAGAAGGCCATGGTAAAGCGGTTAAATTCACTTGTTTCCAAGGATGGTTCCAGTGAAGTACACTGCCAAGTGTAAGGACAATGTGTTTGATGAAGTTATGAGGGTGTCTCAATGGTCGTTTGTAAAATGTCTTCGATGGGGGTTATATCATGTACAATTGCCTTGGATTATGCATATGAAAAATACTTCATAGAGTGGATGTATGAGATGTACACAATAGAATACACAAAGCAACATGGATTGTTGCACCTTGCTCAACACAGTCCACTAAAACGTTCCCAAATGGAAATCTTGGACGTGATAACATAGAAAAAGTGATCGAGGAGCCGTTTGATCCTAGAACAACATATCAGAAGTATTTCGTCACAGTCATGTGAAATTGATACCCAAAGGCATTTGTCTAACCTGTAATGCATGAATTGTGATAATGGTACACTCGTCGTGTGAATAGCACGCGATGAACAGTTTGTCTGTGGATACAGTCCACCTGGTTTAGATATGCTATCTTAGATACCTTCGTTAAAACTAATGCACTAGCCTATAGGTGCCATTTTTTACTGAAACGAGGGGATGAAGGTTCAACCAAAGTCTCCTTGATCGGAGTATTTTCATGTCTAATGACAGATGTTGACCACAATTGTGCTTGCTAGTTGAGTAATTACACCTCCAATAAAAAATAGTGAAATATTTGAAAGGAAAAGAAGTGTTCACAGCAACCATGTCTTCAGACCTTCACGCCCTCCAACCCTAAAATTAAGCTAGCATGCAAGTTACATGGGCTCAGGAGAGTTGGGTTGAGTTCGGCCAACCAACCCACAAGTGTTGAAAGAGGTTTGGTAGATGTATACGTGGTCATGAACACATGGTTGTAAAACAAGACGACTAATTTCATGATCTTGTTTTGTACGTATTGCGAATGGTGTGGGGAGGTTCCACCTTGACAACCACCCATCGGAAGATATCATGTTTGAAGGACTTTGGAAGTGTTGTGTGGACCTAAGCAGTTTATCCCTTGATACCCAATCCATTGGTCGCGAAGACACTCATTGGAATGGGAGAGGGGGTGTCACCACAAGGGCTTGCTCAACAAGTATCACATGGAATGTGAGAAAATTTGTTCTTTGCACCCTCTTCCAAGCTAGCAAGACATTTTTGACAATATACGTCCAAAAAGGCATCAACAATGCCATTAATACACGTGTGAGAAGAGGTTTTTTACGAAGACTCGCGGAAACTTTTGAGGAACGTATAAGGATTGTAAGTGTCTCATATTGGTGATAGCTAAGGGATCACGTGATATATAGTGAATGCCATACGCAACTGACAATAATCACAACAACCACAAGTGTGTGATTGAATATGCATTAACATGGCAAATTATTGTTGTGAATGAGAAGAGTTCACATATGTGATATTGTGTGTACTTCTTGTGCATGTTTACATCATGAAGTATGCAATGATCAAAACTCCGTGAGAAAGGACAAACCAAAACAATGAAAAGCAAAGTGGGGATGAACGTAGGAGATGGACCATTGTTATGGTTAAATATAGATGTTTAATAATTACAGAGTACTTTGGGCACTCGAGGGTTGAGTCTCGAGGGTCTAAAGCCCGAAAAATGCCCAAGCTAGATATTTTCCGAATCTAGCTTGCAAAGAACCTCATTACCATATTTGAGGTAAGAGGAGTGTTGAGATGAAAAATCCATCACGTCACTTCTCCTCCACTCAAAAGTTGCGCTAGGTTACTGTTTTAAAATGAAGTTACGATGTGTGATGAGTAGGATGATGATGCATGGTTCTAACCCATGCCCTATGATGACCTCGTCAGTGCTTGGCGTCGCGCATCTCAACCAAATTGGTTGTGGCAACCATTCATGTGTTGTCCGTAGACTAGACTTTTTGAGGGTTCTACATTTTGAGTTGAGACGATCGGCATGCAATAGTCCACGGAAGTAATGTCTACTCATATTGTAGTGCATTGTCGTTTTTGATTGACTGGCCACCACACACAAAAATCCATTTTCATCATATAAGAGGTCTTCAAGAAGATCACAACAATGCTATTTTTTGACACAAAGATAGTCCCCGGCGTTTTTTTCTTCGCCTGATTTGGTCCCCTCGTTTGGGCATTGTGAGAAGTGTCTTCTGCATGGAACATTGTGGAGGTAGACACACTTGGCCCTCCATAACAATTGTGTGGATTGAGTTCCTTCTGTTCATGTTCATCCAATGCAACGGGTCCAAGTAATTACACTTGTAAACGGGCTATATCATCCTAACAAAGACCAATGGGTGTGCCCCCGTTTTCTAGCTCAAAGTGTTTTGCCATCCTCGAGCTGATATATATATATACACCTCTTAGAAGTTGAATAACATGCACTGATCTAGAAAATTCTCTAAACTGGTAAAATAAAATTACTTTGTGTAACCCCCACCCCGCAATGGTTATGAGTTGTCATTTTATTACATTTTGGGCACCTCCTACGCCACAAAGTACTAGAAGCTTAGGAGGTTCCGTTTCACATAAGGCAAAGTTTAGTCTCTCACACTTTTTGCTTGTGCATTTTTTGGTAGTCTTACTGAACGTGGTATCCGGTGAATATATTGTGTCAAAAATGAATGGGTTGTTTTTAAGTACGATTTAATCTTTTGATAAAACTCCCCTTGGAAGAAACAATGCTCCACAAATCAACATGAGACATGGGACATAAAAAGCTCGTTGCTTGTCCTTTGTAATCTAGAAATACATATGGACCTGATATTATGCATATGACTCGTGGTTTGGAGCTAGAAACCTCTACATATTGGTTACTGGGTTGTTAAGGAAGTCACATTGCATCTTCCATGGGCCCAAACTAACTTAGAAAAACTTTTAAATTTGCCTACAATCTACATCAAAACAATAAAAATCCTTTGCGTGTCCCTCCGACATAGGTTGTGACCCTCGGAATTGCTTGCGGATGGGAAATGGGCTGGAAGCCTTGCAATGCGGGCGTGAGCTAGAGGGTCGAGTCAAGCTTTGCCGTCCAATCATGAAGGAATTTGCATAAACCAAGTTTGTTGGCGTGAACTGGGTTGGCATGAAACCCTTGATTGGACAAGGAGGGTGAAAATTTGTGGGTGATCAAGTAAGGTCCATATTTCCATGGAGCCACACTACAAACCTACTCCATAAGCAATCATCAGCAGATATAGAGTTCCCATATAGCCAGATCAGCCTACTTGGGGCAAGAATTGAAAAAACATTCTTTGCTATATGTGTCCAACGTTAGCCATGACCTTCATACTGACTAATCTGAATGTCGTGTTCTATAGTTTCTGGTGCCTTCAAATGGAAAAGTTATGAGGTATCCCATTCCATATTTTCTAAAGCGCTATCCACCCTGTACGAAGGATTTTGATGTACATTTGCTCCGTTTCTTGGTTTTTATCTCCATAAGCCCCGACTTCAAAACTTTGATCTGAGGATGCCCGCTAGCTGACGTGTCGATAACGAGGTATCCTGCCACGTACATGGTCATTGTCTACACGTTTCCATAGTACAAGTTCCATGGCATCTCTTAATGTGATCATTTTATTGTCATTAAACATGTTGAGGAAAACGAGGCCATCCAAAAAAGGCGGGGGGATGGGCGGACATATCGTACAACATTATTGGGAGGGGGGAGGGGGTTAAAAACAAACACGAGAGCAATTCAAAAATGAAACCTGATGATAGGGGGCTGGTCCACCTGTTACGTAGGATGTGTTCCAATAAAGAGAAGGGATGCTAAAAATACCATAAATGATCCAACATGGAAACGAAGATGTTACAACACCCCCCTCATGTTGGGGTATATTGTAACATAACAATGTACCCCGCGGGACATCATGGGTTTTCTTGTGATAAAAAAAAGTTAAGACGGGACCTTTGGGGATCAAAAAGGGAAAGACGGGCGACCCGTGCTCAAATTTCCAGCGATGAGGGAGGGGGTTGGTGAGTTTTGTTTTTTAACCTTCGAATTCATCCCGGAACCGGCGTCACACTCGGGCACCATGCTTATGTCTCGAGGGGCCATACACTCCATGGCGATGTTGGCCATTTTGTGGTAACCCTTGCTACCCAGCAAGCCACTATCTCAAGACTTACTGACATCAAAGCACGGTTGGAGTCGAGTTGATTTGGCCCGCTGGCATAGACTTCAAGAAAACATTAAGGTATACCTGATTTGAAGAGCAACATCGCCACCCCCCCCACCTACACCTTGGTTGTCCTGACTTCCCTTCTTTTATCACCATAAGCCCCAAATGTACTTGTTTGGTTCTGATAATCCTCGTTCTCACATGCGGGGTACATCGTGTTAACATAGAATGCCCCGACACCCGGTTTATTCCACGCGGTCACGATGCACCCTGACTGGGCATTACGCAACTCATGTTTTTTTTGTTTCATTATGTTTTAGTGTTCTCATTGTTATCTTTTAGAAACTTCCCATACTCCTGGTGGAAGAATAGATGCCATTCAGGTGTCGTATTTGCATTGCTCTGTTTTCTATTATTAAAAACGTGCCCTCCCCATTTATTTTTCCATTTTTGTCATTTTTTCACTTTCAATAGGAAGGTATCGTTTACTTCATCTTTTTCAGCATTATCTTATCTATGCAAAAAATGAAAAATATATCATGCACATCTTATACATTGATAGAAGAATCACTGAAGTCATAAAATGGACAATAATGAAAAATGACTACCTACCTGGCGGGGTTCTTTGTGAGAGCCAATCTGGTTGCGGGTAGTCTTGAGATCAATTTGTCAAAGTTAGAGCTTCTTGAAACCAAAAACCGTATCATGGGGTGAATTGAGATCAAAATCTGTAGCTCGGGATGGATAATGATTCCGGGTGAGGTAATCTCGTAACTTTGCCGCATGGATTTTCATCACGCTGACATCCTCGTAAGACCCTGTGATCTTTGTGATTTTCTCGTGTGATATTAGTAAAATTGCATATCACCAGAAAGCATGTTTTATAGCATCTTGCATCTAGATGTTGTTGTCCCAAGTTTTGCAACAAAATTGAATTACATTCCTATTGGTGACTGCCTGAACTCTGGATTGCATTTAAGGTAGTATTTGTCGTGCGAAAAAGTGGAAGGTTTCATTCCCAGAAATGGCGAAAAAAACAACGAGAAAGATGGAGAGAGAGAATATCTCGTGTAGTATTGAAGGTTGTGATCTGGACGCAATAGACGAGTCCTTCCACACATTTCTCAACATTACCATCGTAATACAACAATCAGTACACGGTATGTTCTAGTTCGTACTCTCGCACAATACAAGAGCATGAGATTATCACACATATATAACAAAGAGCCTTTCCATTTAGATACTAACGCTGGGTAAAAATTCAAGTGCATCAAAATGGTGTCTTGGAGATACCACAAGTTTCGGTCGTGGACAGAATTCTCCTATCCTTCCGAGACAATACGGGGTAACATCGAGGGTGAGGATGGGAATCGTTGGAATGCGTCGTCAACGACATATTCTAACAGATCTGGAAGGTGCTACTAACCTTCCTCTGTAGTATCGTCGAGTCACCCATGGACGCCAAATTTCAAGGTAAGTGGCGTCAATGGCCTTCGCTCTCCACCAGCGAGCAAAGTTGGGGTCGACATGCAAATGTCACAGGAGTGCGTGATCGTTCAGGGGGAATGAAAATGTGTTGCGAGTGCAACCCAGCTGTCATTATGAACTCCAAACATTTGCAAATTGATGGTTAGGCATTTGTTGTGCGTTTGTTGAGACCTTGTTGGACGTTCGAGTGGAGTCGCATGTGCTATGATGCAAATGGATATGCCACCGTCCAGTCTGCGACACCATGGTGGCAACCGAACTCCGGATCCGTAGGACGCGGTTATGGCACTCAAAGCAATTTGAATCCATAAAAGTGCCTGCCATACTATACATGGGCCATGCCATCAATGTCTGACTATCGTTGGACTTGCCGTAGATGAATAAGTGAAATTTTTGACAAAAGGTAATTTGAAAAGTAAAAATTAAGTGAATACACATGTGGATTTTGCTTACCTAATAGGTCAACCCAAGACACCCCGCGGTTAGAGTGTCTGTGACAAGGTACCCTGTCGTGTACATGGTTATTGTTAAGACATTTCCATTTTGTGACTACAGTGGCATCCCTCAATTAAGAAAGGTTATTGTTATCAAACATGTTCATGAAGTAAACAAGACCTTCCAAAAGGACAGGGGGGATGGACAGATACATTGTACACCATTTTTTCAGGAGGTGATGTTTAAACAACAAACACGCGAGCAATTGCAAAATGACACCTGACGATAGGAGGCTTTTCCACCTGTATCATAGGACGTGTTCCAAGAAATAGATACATATGCTAAAAATACCATGAATTACTCGATACAAAAATGGGGTATAATGTGATGTTACAATATACCCCTCGTGTGTGTTACGTACCCGATGTACACAAGCCCCCAATCTTTCCCAATGTGCATTTCTTTCATTACACAAACACCTCATTGTGTCACAAGACCACTATATTCACACCAACGGTCAACGGCAAACCGACCAACTGTCCCGCCCTCAATGAATCTTCCCCGACCTTCCAAAAACTTTGACAACTCTCAGGAATCTACGATAGAAGTATCACAACATTTTGGTCGACTTCTTGAGGCACCGAGATGAATTTGGATTTACATAGATGCATCTTGCATCTTTATTGTCGATTCTCAAACACCCCTTGATGGACCTTCTCGAATCCGACCACTCATGACGCGACTCCTCAGGCATCAATCGACAATAGACCCAACGACCCCAACTAGGCCTCATTTGTAACTCGAAATTTGTATATATTTGTTTGATCATTTGGACACTTGTCATCGAAGTTCACTTCCCGCTAATTATAAAATGCTCTAGTGTCCCAAATTCTAAATTGTGTTCTTCCCCGCAACTTCCCCCTGTTCACCATCTACGCTCCATTCGACATAACAATTGGTATCAGAGTAAGATGGCGTTAGAGAGGCATTTGACTACTTTACTCATCCGGAGGACTACCTCGAACAAGTCGTTAGTGCATTTCAAACGTCAAGACTTCGCAAACATTGCGAGTACAACGTGAGGCAAGCAAGCGCGACCAATGGCTTGCAGCAGGTCTTTGGCGACGGCTTTGGCGATGGAGGAGAAGAACGTGCCGATGCACGTGAACCCTGAAGCAATGGCAAATGCTAGCGTGGCCGGCTATGCGTCAGCTGGACCAGCTCCTACGGGTTTGACGATCAATCCGATCCTGGACCCAACAGTAGTAAACCAACCGCCCTTACCAATTGCCTCGATGACAACATCAGGGACGATTGGTGGCATTGGACGATAGGCGCGGATGAACGAGGAACAAGCAAACCGGATATCCGCACTAGAGGGGATGAACAACCATCTGTTGCAATAGCTCAATGTTGCAATGGAGGCTCTTCGTAACGCAAGCAGACGAGAGGCGGTGCTCATCGAGACAAATTACCAACTCTCGAGCGAACCCAAAATCTCTCTGGATCTACCAAAACTGTTCGATCATGCAAACTCAAAGGGACCAAAGGTTGGGATGTGGGTGAAAATTTTGGAAGTGTATTTCACCGCTGCTGGGGTTAGCGACGACCAGAAGACAATTGACCTTGCCACCACGCTTTTCTGTTTCACGATGCTAAGTCGGTGGCCTGAACTAAAGACCATCCAACAATAGCAGGAGATTGGCGGATCATCATCAACAGCCAACACCGCTTGTCTCAAATCGCCAACCGCATGCATTCTACCCTTGGCGCAAAATCAACCCACAATGGCAAGACGTGCTGACGCCACAGACTAACTGGAATGAATTCTCCTGCACGATGCTTGCACGTTTTGGACGACTAACCAAACATATTTACGCACTGTACATGCTCCAACGTCTCCGTGAACAATCCAACGTGGCATAGTACACGCCAAGATTCTATGAGATCATCACCGTAGCAGACATGGCTCCCAACAAACTATGTTTTCACTGCAACGATGGGCTCAAGCGAGATATCCAATGAACAATCGCCATTTCTGGCATCCAAAATGACTTGTCGTAGATGATCGTAGCAACAGAAAGGATCGATAGTGCTGACTACAACGCTTGGATCCAAGAATCCTGTGGATGGACACCTCATAACCACAATTATCGTGGAGATGGAAGGAGTCAGTCAGGAGACTCCCAGACTAATATGGAATTGGTAGTCGTCAACCAAAAAGAAACACGAACCGCTACAACAGCAAAAAGGTAGGGCACATCGTTTGCAATTATTGAAGAAAATGGCAGGCCAAAAAGGGGGTGGGAGAGAGTCAGAGAAAAATGAATCGGGATGTGGCAAATGATAGGAGCAAAGGGCATCACTCTTGTCTGTGAGGAGCGATCTGCGCTGAAAGATCGTCCATCTGAACAGACGACATCGTCGTAGAGGGTTCCTGAGATTGCAAAGTTTGACGAGGGGTACAAGGAAGACCAATTGTCGATACTGCTAAGATTTCAGACTTGAGGATGCAAGAGTTGCAGAACGGTACCAACAATATTGGATGGAGGAGCTTCAGACTGCTTCGTAAGCAACGACATGGTTTGCAAGATGGGTCTGTGGACCCAACCAGGGTCGTTTGAAGTAAAACCGTCGACAGAATATTTCAAATATGGAGACTCCGAGAACCACTATGACTACAAGTGGGAGATCTATGGGACGTAACGGTCTGGAGGTCTTGTCCAATGAGCGACTACAAATTTATCCTCATACGATATTTCCTATACTAGCACAATCCGTAGGTTGACCGGAATAGTCATGAAGTATACCCTACTGGCTTTGACTTTCCCTTAAAATAATTCTACATTTTTGCCCATGTGTTCTTAAAAAAACTCAATACCCCCCTAATTTTTAAATCCGTATATAATGTTTTGAAATCTAGTTGAAATCCGTTGAAATTCTAGCTCGATGAATTCAAGAAGCCACATAAATAATTCAGTTCAATGTCCCCTCATGCATTCTCTCATTGATTTACATAGCATTAGTTCCTACATGCGGATAATAGGATGCATACGCAAGTGACATTGATCTACATAGCTTGGGAAACACGAGCGTCACCAATGAACATAGAACAGCACGACATACAGAAGACTTTGAACATGATTTCGTTGAATTCAACGGTCTCAAAATCCACTAATTCGATCAAATTGGACCACCTAAATAACTCATACCCAAAAAACCTAGTTGAAATCAAGGATCACATAATTCATTAAATCTCAATCATTGAATTCAAAGATCAGGGGGGTAGTTTATGGAAGTGTAACGACACTGACCGTTTTGCAGCTAACTATAGGACCAAAACGTAAGCCCTTTGATTAGTCAATCCAAAAGAGAGTGAGTGACTGGCCACCTCAACCATTTTAGTTGAGACGCATCACGGCAAAATGGACACGGTCGCCATAAGGCACGAATGTCAAAACATGCATCCTAGCCTAATCCTTCCACGTGGTACAACTACATGGAAATAGGGCCCTAGCGGCACTCAAGGGGCAAAGGAGGAGTGACGTGATGGAATCTCCATCGCAACTCTCCTCTCACCCAGAATATACACTAAAGGTATTTTCCGGACTAGAATCGACCTAGACTCTAGCACGTATATTGTTTTATGGACAAGGACGACGCAAAACTCCAATCTCGAGACCCATAAACATGCCGTAAATATTTCAAGACCATTTTTCATTTGAAAAATGATCCGCACGCACATTCCTCTCCCTTCGCTCCGAGTTTGTCCTTGCTCATGGGGGTTTGATCATTGCGTACTTCCAGATGCAAACCTGCAACAAAAATCATGCATAAGAGTAGAGTTGTGAATTCTTTTCATCTGCAACAATGTTTCGACACGTTCACGCACAATCAACCACGCACGTATGTGGATTTTCATGATATTTGGTCCAATGGTGTCGCCATTGGATGACATTGCACTCGACAGTTTGATTCAAACGTCACAAAGCAGATGTGCACATTTGATTGTTTGACTGTATCTTGATTTCATGATTGATGAACAACTGTTAGTGAAAAAGTTTATCGTGCATGTCGTGCGCGTTGACCATGCGTGTCACGTACCCAGATTCATACGACCAAATTGCAATGGTTTGAATCGCATTCCTTGATCCATCAAACGGAGGGGTAACTATAGTTCTGGGTCATGCCCATTGACCGTTTTTGTTCGTGCAAACCGTGCATGCTTTGGGACCAGTGCTGAACCAACTTGGCCTTTAAAGCACGTTGAATCTGGGGCAGTCCCTTCAATGTCAGCATGGTGCAATTGTGAGGAAACCAATCGCGTAACACGTTAATTTCCTGTCACAAATTTTCTCGTCGTTCTTTTGGAAGCATCTTCTAGTCCTGCTATCGGCAGAGGCATAATTCTAACTTCAAATGATCGTCACAATCGGTGACTCAAACCGTTTTGTTGTTTTCATGCCATTCCGGCATACGCTAGAGCATCACAATCGTTTATTCCTGTTTCTTGGAATGCCTGCGAAATATCGATAATGAATTTGGTAGTATGATCAGCCTCAAGTTCGTCGAGGTGTCTCGTCGAACGTCAGACGACGCGTTTCCACGGCGCGAAAGAAGGCTCTTGACTCACTTGCCTTTAGAAGCACCGCGAGCATAGATTGTACGCAATAGTTTGATGGTCTTTCACAAGTATGCTTGGTGCGTTATGTGGCAATCGACACCTATTCATGTACCCAATCATCGACACTTACATGATAGTCCATCCAAAATCCATGTCCATAGTGCTTTTGACACTCACACTAGAGGTGCATTCGGCACATCTGACAGACTGTCATCCGACCCCCACGTCAGTAGTGCGATCGGCACTCTTTCCAAACGATACTTCTTTTGTACAATCGGTACTTGTATTGTATAACTAGCCCTTGTTTTATGCAATTGGCACTTTTTTGTACAGCCGGCACCGTTTTGTGCAGCCGGCACTTTTTGTAAACCGGGCGCGGTGTGCTAGCCTCAACCGGATGGTGTAGGCACCAACCGGCGGCAACAGCGACCAAGGGGAGGCCGGTGCACACCTTCCTGGGTTTGTGGAAGCGTAGGGTCTTCTTGGGGGAGCACAGGATCATGTGTGGCACAGTGGGAGTAAGTTGTACTCGTTATCCAAGTGTCAACACAGAAGACTATATATACATGATGACACATCCTAGGCGACCCGAGGTCGCCGAGCCGTGCGTGGCTCCGTACAAGCCTGGGATGAGAATTATTGCCTTAGCACCACGTAGCTCATCTTCCCAGCTTTCCAATGCACCAAGAATCGCATCATTCCGTGAAGGAACGGCCGAGATATGGTCGTTTCCGTGAACCATGGCAATCTGCCGCTGGCAGCACCACTAGCGGCGGTGACGGCCGCCCGAAGCGCACTTTCTGGCAATAACACATCGGAGCGCCATTCCGAAGCGCCCTTGGCCCTCAATGATCCTTGATTAATTGATAACCGGGTCCCAAGGCACGCTTCGGCTTTGTTGGGTCTTCCGAGGGTCGAGCCTTGGTCCTTGGGGATGAATTCCCGTCACCTGTTTTCCCCTCGGCCGGTCCAACCTTTGGCCGGGCGTAACTTCCTCAATTCTTGATAGATTGACACCGTTCTTGGGTCGATCTCGCACGGTTTTTCCTGTAGATTCCAAATACACAGTCATATTACACATTCAAGGAAGCCTCAAGCCGTGATCAGTGCCGTTGGCACTGCCCAGCTTACACTACCCCCCCTTTAGGAGCGAGCAGTCCCGGTGCGCTCTTCATACTCCTGGAGGTTGGCATTCACCCTGCCAACGTTCAAGTTACGAGCAGGCTCCCATGAGTTGTGGGCCGCATCGTAGCCCTTCCACTTGACCAGGTACTCCTATCCACGGCCACAGCGACGGTGGTCAAGGATGGCCTCCACTTCAAACTCTTGTTCGTCCTCGATCACCACCGGAGGGGGAGGATCTTAACTGCGACCAGGAAAATGCTCGGCCGGATTATGGTAGAGCTTGAGCTTGGAGATGTGGAACACGTCATGGATTGGAATGGAAGGTGGGAGGGCCAACTGTGCCACCACGGGTGTCCGCATTTCGAGCACCTTGAACGGACCAAGCCACCGGGGTTTCAACTTGTCCGACCGGGCCCCGCGAAGCTTGACGTGCGCGCTGTTGAGAAGCACACGTCTGCTTTACTTCTGTGCATCGGTGGTTCGCTTGCACTTTCTGTTGCGCTTGCACCTTTGCCAATGCATGCCGCGTTGCCGCCCAAATCTGCATGAAGTCACGTGTAGTAGACTCCACCGCGGGCAGGTTGCTTGTGACATGCGAACTGAGGGGCGTTGCGGGCACCATCCCGTTCACAACCTCAAACGGCGCCTTGCCGGTGGAGGTGGACGTGGCGGAGTTGTACGCTAGTTCAGCGACCGGCAACCGCTGGTCCCACACCGTCTCATCCGGATCACCCACTGTACGGAGGAGCTGCTCCAACGTTTGGTTCGTCCGCTCCGTTTGCCCGTCAGTTTGGGGATGAAAACTGGTCGACAGCTGCACCTTGCTGCCGTACCGCTCCATGAGTTCTCGCCAAAACTTACTCGTGAAGCGCGGATCTCGGTTGCTCACAATGGACCGCGGCACGCCATGGAGACGCACCACATGCTCGAGGAACAGCCCAGCCATGCCTTCTGCGCTCACCGTATCACACGTCGTAATGAAGTGCGACATCTTGCTGAAGCAATCCACCACCACCAACACCGCATTGTGGCCTGCCGCTGTCGTGGACAAACCCGTGATGAAATCCATGGAGATGTCCTGCCACGGCTGCTCGGGGATGGGCAAGGGTTGGAGGAGACCCGGGGTCTTCGTCCTCCGTGCCTTGTGGCGTTGGCACACGTCACAACTCCGGCAGAATTCAGCCACCTCCGATGACATGGTGGGCCACCAAAAGAAGTGAACCACCTTCTTCAATGTCTTGTCAGCGGAGAAGTGACCGCTCGGGCCACTGTCATGGCACTCCTCAAAAATCAGCTACCAAAGCGCGGGCACCGCGGGAACCACCACCTATTGCGTGCCACGCCGTCGCCAGTACGGTGCCTCGAAGAAAAATCTCCGAGCCTCCTACTCCCCATGCGCCTCGTATCCCTCCGTGAAGAGCTTCACAAGGAAGGTATCCTCGTGGATGGTGAGAGACGCAACCCGCATCATCAGGTCCGGTCGTCGTGAGAGGGCGTCGACTGGGTTGATGCGACCCGGCCGGTGCACGATCTCATAGTCGAAGTACGACTCGAGGTACTCCACTCAACGCGCTTGCCGCCGGCTCAGGTTCGGCTACGTCTTGACGTACTTCAATGCATGGTGGTCGGTGTAGACCGTGCATTTTCGTGCCTCGAGGTAGCACTGCCAGTTCTTGAAGGCTGGGACCACGGCAAGCATCTCCTTGTCATGGGTGGCATAGTTCAGCTTCGCCCCGCGCAACTTGCACGAGTAGTAGGTGACCGGCTGCGACCCGTTGCCAAAGTCTTGCAAAAGGATCCCACCAATGGCCAGGTTTGATGCATCCGTCGCTATTTAAAACTCACATTTTCTGTCGGCCAAGTGCAAGGCCGGCGCGGAGGTCAGAGCCCTTTTGAGACTCTCAAAGGCTTCTTGTTCGCTAACTCTCCAACTCCACTCGCGATCCTTGCGAGTGAGGTTGGAGAGTGGCACTGAAACTTCCGCATAGCCAAGGATAAACCTGCGATAGTAGTTACAAAAACCAAGGAACATTTGCACGTCGTGCACACTACGCAACTTCGGCCATTCTTGCACAGCCGACACCTTGCACGGGTCCATGGAAATCTGTCCATTGCCAATTATGTGTCCAAGGAATTCAACCTTTCCCACCGTGAACTCCCACTTAGAGAGCTTTGCAAAAAACTTCTCCTTCCTCAAAATCTCGAGGACCTTCTTCACATGCTCCTCATGCTCCTCCGCCGTCGTGCTATACACCAAGATGTCATCGAGGTAAACCACCACGAAGTCATCCAAGTGCGGCCTGAAGATGTTGTTCATCGCCGTCATGAAGGTGGCCAGCGCATTGGTCAACCCGAAAGGCATCACGAGGAACTCGTAGTGACCATAGCAGGTGCGGAAGGCCGTCTTTTCCACATCATCTGCTGCGATGCGGATCTGGTGGTTGTCGGAACTGAGGTCGATCTTTGTGAAGAAGCGAGCCGCACGCAGCTGATCGAAGAGCTCCTCGGCTTGTGGAAGCGGGTACCGGTTCTTGATGGTCAACTTGTTCAACGCCCGGTAGTCCACGCACATGCGCATCTCCCCCATCTTTTTCTGCACGAACAAGACAGGTGCAGCGTAAGGAGAGGAGGAGGGGCGGATGAAGTCATGCTCCGTCATCTCGGTCAGCTGTTTCTTGACCTCCTGCAGCTGCGCGTCGCTCATGCGGTATGTTGCACGAACAGGCGGGCGTGCTCCAGGTTTGAGGTCGATGCGATGGTCCACGTCCCGCTTTGGTGGCAGACCCGCCGGGAGGGTGTCGGGGAACACGTCCTCGAACTCCTTACACACCTCCTGAAGCCCCTCAAGGCCCCGCAGAAAACTTGCCTTGGGCCCTCGGCTGCTCACGAGTCGCCCCATGCGCCACAGCAGGCGCCACGTCCTCTGGATTGTCGAAATCGTCCTCCACGTCTTGCACGAACGCCAAAAAGGTCTGCTCCCTTTTTTTAATCGCGCGCTTGAGCTGCACCAAGTTCAGCATCATAGGCACCGATTCCTCCTTGCGAGGCACCGACTGCTGCGGCGCTTCCTCCTCGCAAGTCTCTTCCTCCGCGACCTCTTCCTCGGACCACATAGGCAGGGGATACTCCTTGTCTCTGAACTTGACTGAGACAGTGCACGCTTCCCAATTGACAGCGGCATTGTACTTGTGGAGGAAGTCACGACCGAGGATCACATCGTAATCCTTCATCGGGCACATTGGGTATAGGGTTGTTATGCGAAGCTTCCCCACGCGAATAGAGAGGGGATGGACTAGGTACCCAACTTCAATCATGCCGTCCACTTGGTTAGCGATCTGCTTCTTGCTCGTGAGCGCAAGGCCCCACTTCCGAGCACACTCCATGCTCACAAAACTGTGGCTCGCGCCACAATCCAGCAGAATCCCCACCTTCTCCTTGACGCCTTTCACTCGCACCTCCAAGAGAAGTGCGGGATGCTCCTCCTCATACCCCGAATCCTATGCCTTGACCTCAAAACCCCCCTTAATTACCGCAAGGCGTTCGGGTGGGCGGTCAATTGGCGGTTTGGGCTGAGAGGAGCCAGGAGTAATGCCATCTACTCCCGGCTCTCTTGGTTTCCCGACTCCTTTGTTGCTTTTTCTGCTTCCTTCATGGCTTGTTTCCCTTTCCCTTGCCGCTTACCCTTGCCGTCGCCCTTCTTGGGAATCTGAAAATCACGCGCAATGTGGCCAGGCTTGCCACAGTTGTAGCACTTGCGCTGTTGCAACGCTCCGATCTCCATGGGCGTGTCGTCGCTCTCGACCCGCTTACCGTAACCACCACCAAAAGAGTTGTGGCTGTTGGCATGAGCTTGTTGCACGCGTGAATCATACCGTTCAGCTGCTGCAATCATTACCGACATGTCGTCGTTGAGGTCGTGCATCACCGTCACAGCACGGGCGTCGTTCTTGAGGCCATTTTGGCGAAGGTGACGCAGCTTGGCACGCGCGTTGTTCCTCACGTCACCCACGGTGAAGCGCTTGATGAACGACTCCGTGAACTCCTTCCACGAGGTCGACCATTTCACGATAGGGTCACCACTGCTGCACGTTGGAGCCGATGGGTTTGAGATTACGGTCGCGGCTGTAATGCCGGTGATCATTGCTGCTCCACTGCCGTGTGGATTGGACCGCAGCACATCGGCCCACCAATCCAACGATGCCCCTCTCAACAGGGTCACGGCAGAGTCGNCCATGGGCGTGTCGTCGCTCTCGACCCGCTTACCGTAACCACCACCAAAAGAGTTGTGGCTGTTGGCATGAGCTTGTTGCACGCGTGAATCATACCGTTCAGCTGCTGCAATCATTACCGACATGTCGTCGTTGAGGTCGTGCATCACCGTCACAGCACGGGCGTCGTTCTTGAGGCCATTGCTGTAGTGGAAGCACAATTCATGCAAGTCAAAGCCACAATTGGCGACGATCTCACGAAACCTGCGGGTGTAGTCGGCGACGGTGCCAGTTTGGCGAAGGCGACGCAGCTTGGCACGCGCGTTGTTCCTCACGTCACCCACGGTGAAGCGCTTGATGAACGACTCCGTGAACTCCTTCCACGAGGTCGACCATTTCACGATAGGGTCACCACTGCTGCACGTTGGAGCCGATGGGTTTGAGATTACGGTCGCGGCTGTAATGCCGGTGATCATTGCTGCTCCACTGCCGTGTGGATTGGACCGCAGCACATCGGCCCACCAATCCAACGATGCCCCTCTCAACAGGGTCACGGCAGAGTCGCGGCGCGCCTCGTACCTTGAGGCATCCACGCCGATGGTGGTGAAGTACAATTCCAGTCCAAGTATCCAAGCGTGTGGAGCTGGCCCATCTTTCTTTGATGGGTTGAACAGCTCCGGCTTGGGCGGGCTCGAGACACCCACCGCAGGTACGTTTGCGGTGGCAACTGCCACTAGTGTTGTCACTGGACACTTCGCGAGCTCTTGATTGAGATACTCGTTCTGCTTCTCCAACAGGTCCATCTTGGCCTGCATGTCGGCGAACAACTTCTGCAACGTTGCGGCTGCTGTTACTTCGCCTTGCGCGTCAAACGCCGCGGCCAACAAGGACGAGCCCGTTGGAGTCATTTTCACGTCTGGTACAACTTCTTCCTCAACGGGTCCTCCGGTTACCGCCTTGTCACCGGAGTGCGTGGTTGGCCTTGGGCACTGATCCACCAAGGAGACGAGATGTGTGTTGGTCTATGCTGACCAGGAGAGGTTGCCACGTAGATGATTGTACCCCTGAGCCAAGAGTGGCTCCGATACCAAGTGTAAACCGGGCGCGGTTTGCTAGCCTCAACGGGATGGTGTAGGCACCAACCGGCGGCAACGGCGACCAAGGGGAGGCCCGTGCACACCTGCCCCGGTTTGCGGAAGCATAGGGTCGTCTTGGTTGAGCACGGGAACACGTGTGGCACAGTGGGAGTAAACTTAGTCGTTATCCAAGTGTCAACATACAAGACTATATGTACATGATGACACATCCTAGGCGACCCGAGGTCACTGAGCCGTGCGCGGCTCCGTACAAGCCTGTGATGAGCGTTATTGCCTTAGCATCACGTAGCTCATCTTCCCAAATTTCCAATGCAGCAATAATCGCATCATTCCGTGAAGGAACGGCCAAGATATGGCCGTTTCCATGAACCACGGCAATCTGCCGCTGGCAGCACCACTAGCGACGGTGACGGCCGCCCGAAGCGCCCTTTCTGGCAATAACACATCGGAACGCCATTCTGAAGCACCATTGGCCCTCAATGATCCTTGATTCATTGAATAACTGGGCCCCAAGGCGCGCTTCGGCTTTGTTGGGTCTTCCGAGGGTCGAGCCTTGGTCCTTGGGGATGAATTCCCGTCACATGTTTTCCCCTCGGTCGGTCCAACCTTTGGCCGGGTGTAACTTCCTCAATTCTTGATAGATTAACCCCGTTCTTGGATCGATATCGCACGGTTTTTCCTGTAGATTCCAAATCCACAGTCATAGTATACATTCAAGGAATCCTCAAGCCGTTATCAGTGCCGTTGGAACTGTCCGGCTTTCACTTTTTGTGCCGGCCACCATCAATGACATTGCTATTTGAGACTCACAGAAGTGATGTTATTGATGGTGGCGTCTTTGGTGCAATCGACACTCACATCCACATGATTGTTGTACTTGCCTCTAGAGTGCGCCCTTACATCGGCTGGAAGTGCAGATTACACTTGAATCAATGACACATCTGGCAACTGAGACCGACGTAAAATTTACACTTTTATCAATGGTACATCCTATAGTTGCAAAATTATTCTTTCCACGTGTCAGTGATAGTTTATGCGCGTGTCAGTCGTGCAATTGGCAAGACGATGGTGTGATCAACACCCGACTTTTTGCATAGAACAAAAATTGTTCGAAAATTATTAGAGGCACTTGTTGGAGTGGTGCATTTGACATACATAAAAACAATACAACCACCGTTTGTACTTATTTGCATACAAGTGCGATCGGCACTCGTGCAACTACCATAATGTACACACTAACTATGGTGCAAAGTGCACAAATATTACAATTACAAGTGGAACTTCCTTTGTAACGCGTTCACCGTGTGTCTAAGTCCGCCAAAAACCATTTCTTTGAGAATGGTTGACATGAAAATCCTCAACTTGAATATTTCACGGGGAACGAAAGTGGCACGTCAAGTGCAGTTTATGTGCTTGAGGCTTGGAACCTTCCAAGCGACACTCCATGGTGTCTCACAAAAACGATCAGTTCTCCCCCCCCCGTTTCCATCATCTAGAAACATTGTTACGATAATATTTGAGTTCTTCTCATAGTATTATAGGTCTTAGAACAGGATATACACCGCTTTTTACAGTAGTCAAAACCGGGTTCAAACGACAAACCTGTCATAGTTTTTGTGAGCCAGCCGTGCCCTGGGAAAACAACAGTGGGTGCCGCATGGAAGGGTTGAGCCCTGAAACTTCGCATGCTACGAGCGCAGTGTCTACCGGTTGTGTCGCTTTGCAAGCGCTAGGTGGGGGCAGGTTGTTTTAGGGATCGCCGCCCTTACAAGCACCCTCACCCCCAACGTCCCCACTGTAGACGGACAGGGGAGGGACCGCAGGGAGGGGGAGTCACGTCCACTTCTTTCCCTCTCCTCCCCCTTGGCTGCCGTTCTCTTGAGGGGAGAAGAGGGCAAGGGAGAGCAACACTCCCTCTTGGCACAGACGATGCTTCAATGGGAGGTGGAGGAGAGTAGAACTCCCCTCTCTAGCACCGACTGCGCACAAGAGGAGAGGGAGAGGGAAGCACTACTTCCTCCCTCCCTGGCATCCAAGGGAAGAGGAGAGGGGAGCACCACTCCTTTTCTCCCTCTCTGATGCTGTCGGCACCCGAGAGGAGAGGGATAGGAGAGCAATGCTCCCTGTCTCCCTCTCTGACGTAATCGTCGCCCGAAAGGAGAGGGAGAGGGGAGCAACGCTCCCTCTCTCCCTCTCCAACATCTTCGACACCCAAGAGGAGAGGGAATGGGGAGCACAGCTCCTTCTCTCCCTCTCTAACGTTAGCGCCCAAGAGGAAAGGGAGAGGGGACCACCGCTCTCTCTCTCCCTCTCTGACGCAATCGACACCTGAGAGGAGATGGAGAGGAGAGCACCGCTCCCTCTCCCTCAATCTCTCGCCATCGGCGCCTTAAAGGAAAGGAGGGGAAATTCCTTCCCCCTTCGATTCGTTTGCAACGCACGAGAGGGAGGGGACCCCGACCCTCACCTCCTCAACCCTTCGTCCAAATGCATCCAAGGTGGAGAGGGAGCAAAGGGTGAGTGGACCCCGATACGACATTTGCACTCCCAATCCTCGGCGAGGTGGTGCGAGGAAGCCTGCGAGGAGCTTTCTCCCAACAGTACCGACGTAGGTTTTTTTTCTGCCTCGCCTTGATGCTCGGCGCATGGCTGCCACTCGGCATTCAGCCTTGGGCGGTGTTCGGGTTCGACCATGGTACCTTGGAAGCTCTTGCACATTTCTATGCGGTTCTTCGCATGAGCTACTTGCTCCGTTGTGCTTGTCCAACCGCTGGTCGGAACGACATGATGAGAACCTCTTGTTTGAAAAAAATAGAGTCATCAGCGAACGACGTTCACTGTCACTTAGATCCAACAAACGTCTAGATCCAAAATCAGAATATCTTGTGGAAGCTTTGGAACTGACACTAGTTTAATGGCACTGGCCATTTTGCAACTAATCGTAGGACAAAAACGTAAGACCTCAGATTAGACATTCCGAAAAGAGAGTGAGTGGCTGGCCGCCTCAGCCATTTTGGCTGAGACGCGTCACGACGAAACAGACACGGTGGTCATAGGGTACAAATGTAAAAACATGCAGCCTAGCCCAATCCTTTCACGTGGCGCAACCACGTGGAAACAGGGCCACAGTGGCCCTTAGGGGGTGGAGAAGGAGTGGCGCAATCGAATCTCCATCGCGACACTCCTCTCACTCCAAATCCATACTGAAGGTATTTTCTAGACTAGAGCCGACCTGGAATCTAGCCCGTATATCATTTTACGGACAAGGACGCCTCGAGACTCCAATCGTGAGACCCGGAAACATGCCGTAAACATTTGAAAACCATTTTCAATCATAAAAATGGTCCGCGCGCTACTGGGAAGATCAACTTTAAAATTATGGCAGAGTGCCAACTTTTCCCCCTGGTAGGCTCCATGTTTTACCATGAGAAAGCAAGGTTCATTTCTGAATATAGGGTACACCTGCAAGGCTAATCTTGAATGTGTACATTAAAAGAAGTATAACACTGCGGTTGACAATGAAATGCGACCTCAACACCATGGAATCACAAGTCGCACACGTGATGGCAGCCTCCCATGACGACTGCGATCGGACGCACGCCCGTAAAGTTGCTCTTGTGACGACTCGAACTTCGATGTTCGAATTTCCAATGCAGGATGTGTGAAGACCGAGTACAGGGATACGAGCGATGGGCGAAAGTTGATCTTCGACTATCTTTTCCAAGAGGGGATGGGAGACCAGAAAAAACACTACAAATGACCTTTTTTTCAACAGTGTTAGTACCATTACATTCCTTTGTAAAATGTGAGCGACAGTTGATGTCAATACGGTACGTGGAAATTGACGGCGCCAAACGACAACTTCCACGCATGGCATAGAAGCTAACATCAGAAGTAGTAGATGTGGAAGTAGCAGAGGAAGCCGTAGCAACCGAAAAGCGAGAACTGTAGCTGATACTACTCAACGTGGCCACACAGTGTACACGACGAGGAGCTTGTGCATGGCTCACACATCTCAAGCCAATAGAGGAGGCGGAAGTGGCAGCACCCGACTCATAAGCCCCATCAGCCTCATTGGCATCAACAAGATTTGGGATGGTACCGAAGCGCTTGAACCGCTCATCTAGGAGTTAGCAAAGGTCTTCCCTGAGGAACTCCCAAAAACCTTACCTCCTCAACGAGAGACCATTACAGCGAACCGAAGCCGAGCACAAGACCTACAGTTCGAGGGGCCTATTGGATGAGTGATCACGAACTGACTGAGCTAAAAAAGCAACTCGACGAGATGTTGGGTCAGGGGTTCATCTGCCCAGCCATGTCACCGTACACTACACCAATATTTTTTTNGTTGACCGAGGTGGGTGTCACGATGGGTAGACGTGGGTTGTCAATCTCGACGGCCCACTGTCGATGTCAAAACCCCCATACCTCGTACGCAGACCCCGTGGGATGGAAGGATACGACAGCTTGATAGGTGCATGAAGTGCCCAATGAAATTGCACTATGATCAAATGGACGAATCACAGGTGTGCAGATACGTCATATGCCAACTGTTGTTTGAAAGTCAAATTTGAACCATGGTATTTTTCCTTCTAAAATTAACTATTGTACACTATTTATAAATATCTTCAGTTTGTTAATTTGCCATTCGTGACGTCTCTCATAACAGACATATGCAGCTTTATGCTTCCAATTGTATTTTGTCTACTTCTCCATGAAATTCATGTTTGTCGATAGAAAAAAAGGTTTGTCGACTTTGTCTTATCAATAATATCCACCGATGCTCCGTCGATGGAAAATGGATGGTCCACCAACGCGGCGTTGATGGATTATCAATGACCGTAGATGGTCATGTAGTGCATGGCCATCCGTGTCGGTCTGCGCAGGTGCAATCGTCCAACATGCCAAGCTGGAGGCCGGGAGGCCGTGTAGGATCACCCGAGGCCATGCCTTAGGCAGAAAATAGAGGTAGTGCCAACAGACCTGTTTGCAATTATGAGGGTTTTTCCCCTAGGAACAAACCGATGTCTTAGTCGTTGGTTCATCTGTGGCTAGGGTTGGAGGCACCATGCCTCCCAAAAGGAGGCCAAGTTCAACATTTTCTGGCATGGGGTCATCTTCCATACCAGCCTCTGTCTCTCCCGGCTCTACTTTCCGCCTTACCCATCCTGATTTCACGCCCCCTCCTGCCGGCCGGCTCCATGGTGAAGCCTTGACTCTTACCTTGTCCAGGCACCGCCGACTCGTGCCTACGCCCGCCAAGAAGCCAATTCTTTTCTACGGCTCTTGTGGCTAGATAGGGAGCGGGACCTGTGGTCGCATTTGCGGTCAATTTGGTCTTCCAAATGGCAACATCCACACTTGTCCCTACCCCCCGCCACTTGCAAGGGACGCCATGGGCCTTGAGCGCAATCCTTGCCCGCAGGCAGACCGGAACCTGGCCTTTGCCCGCCTATACAATGGGCTTGGAGACTCATGGGGCACCAATGCAAAGCCCGTCTCTTGGGCAAGGCTTTTTGAAGAACGGCAGGGAGCTCAGTCGTTGCAGGCGGCTGGGCTTCCCACGGGTCTTGACCCTGATCCCTATGGCGTGCCTCTCTCATCTGACACGTCTAGCTCTGCCGATTTCCCGTAGCAGCAGCAATAACAGCCGTAGCAACTATAGCATCACATGCAGTAGCAATGTGAAGGGGTGCCGCAGCGGGTGGAGAACCTCAGGCAACTTCAGCAGCAGCAGATCTAGTAGCAGTTTCCTGATACACATGTCACGGTTGTTGACATCAATAGAATGGACAGCATGGTACAGATGTCCATGCGACCTCGTTGCGATGTTGTAGCTAACAACAAGTGCCAGATGTAAATTGTGAAGTTGATGGCTTGTGCTGCGCTGCCAATCAGCTTCAGCCGTGAGACAACGCTGAACGAGGTGGTGCGGACAGCGCACCTTACAAACTCCACCTTCCACCCGCCCGGACGGTCAACAATGGTGGGGGACATACTGCCATGGCAGGACACAAAACTAGAGGTAGAGGATGCTTAACTGAAGAAGGGGTGGGCGATCTATGGTGCCACAATTGTAGTGGACGAGTTGGCCGACCAGCAGCAGCGCCCCCTTTACAACGCAATGGCCGTGAATGCGAAGGGCGCCTATCATGCCTTCTCCCGCGATGCAAGTGGCCGCGTCCGCAATGCCGCTCACGTGGCGGCGATGCTTGAGGAGGCGATAGGGGTTGTGGGTGAGCACAACGTCATCTCCGTCGTGTGAGACAACACGGCCGTGAACAAGCGTTCATTCAAAGACATGAAGGACAAGTATCCGTAGGTGTTGTGGCAGGGCTGCTGTGCGCATAACGTGGACCTTGCACTAAAAGACATCGGCAAGGAGGAATGGGGTGCCTCGGTTCTGTCACGCGCCGAGAAGGTTGTGAACTTCTTCCACAACAACGACGTCCTGTGCACATGGCTTAAGCAGTCCTCTGACAGCCGTTTGCTTCTTGCTCACTGCGATACCCACTTTGCGTCTTCTCACAGCATGCTATAACGCCTTGTTGACATGCATCCATTCCTCTTGAAGCTGGTTAACCATGCCTGCTGGAAATCTATGGACAACTAGTGAGATGGTGGGTACAAGCAGTGGAAGAAAGTTGTGTGTGGGTTGGTATGCTGTCGTGTGTTCAGGCTGTAGGTCCGCCAACTCCTCGACCTCATGAACCCTCTTATGAAGGTCCTTTGTATCACAGATATGCCGGGTGGTACAGTCAGCGAGATCAATGAGGGGCTGCTTGATTNTGGTACCGAAGCGCTTGAACCGCTCATCTAGGAGTTAGCAAAGGTCTTCCCTGAGGAACTCCCAAAAACCTTACCTCCTCAACGAGAGACCATTACAGCGAACCGAAGCCGAGCACAAGACCTACAGTTCGAGGGGCCTATTGGATGAGTGATCACGAACTGACTGAGCTAAAAAAGCAACTCGACGAGATGTTGGGTCAGGGGTTCATCTGCCCAGCCATGTCACCGTACACTACACCAATATTTTTTTTAAAAATGAAAACTGGTGAAATGTGGATGTGGGTGGATTATCTTGCGTTGAACGATGCCACCATCAACAACCGCTACCCTATCCCTCAAGCTGACAAACTTTTTGATCAACTTTGAGGAGTTCACATTTTCAGCAAAATCGTCTTATGCAGCGATTATNTTGAAGCTGGTTAACCATGCCTGCTGGAAATCTATGGACAACTAGTGAGATGGTGGGTACAAGCAGTGGAAGAAAGTTGTGTGTGGGTTGGTATGCTGTCGTGTGTTCAGGCTGTAGGTCCGCCAACTCCTCGACCTCATGAACCCTCTTATGAAGGTCCTTTGTATCACAGATATGCCGGGTGGTACAGTCAGCGAGATCAATGAGGGGCTGCTTGATTTTCAGGCTGGGTTACGCGCCCTGAAAAAATTATGCGAACGCAAACCTGCAAAGGTGTCGGATGGACACATGAAATTTGCTATGCTGCGGCTCAAGCAACAATGGACTACTGTCATGAGCTGCCCGCTTTACGCTGATTTCCCCCGTGTGCACCCCATGCATTTCGCCAATGATGTCGGTGGGGATGTTGAGATGGTGAAGGCTTGGGCGCAGACCGTGGAGGTGCTGGTGCCAGAGAAGAACTGTGACAAGCTGCAAATCGAGTTGGAAGCATTCCAACTCAGTCATGTCACTGAGAGTGTCATTCCGCTAATGAAGAAGCAGCTGGACATCAGGGCTCGCACTAGCATGGTGAAGGTACTGACGGGAGCCTTGGCACTGTACGAGTGGGCGTCTCTCCACTCGGCCAACCTGGCGACTCTACGCAAGTTCGCAATCAAGGTTCTATCGCAGCCATGCACGTCCTCTGACTGCGAGCGTGTGTTCTCCACCCACCAGCTCATCCACACTGCTCTACGTAACTACCTTAGCGTGATCACGTTGGAGATGCTCGTGCGGTGCAACGTGCGTCTACGCCTCCAGTACAAAGCACGGTGTGGCCGGTGTGCTCCGGCCAACTTCCTCGTGCCCGATGAGTCTGGGAGTGAGGAGGACGGAGAGATAGTGGCAGATGAAGAGGCTGGTGAGGATGATGGGGAGGGGGGGCGGATGGAGACAGCACCAAAGAGGAGATGCAGGAGGAGGAGGAGGTCTTTGTTGAGGGGGAGGAGGAGGAGAGGAAGGGGAGAAAATCAACACGTAGGAGGTATCAGGAGAGGACCCTCCCTCCTATGCAAGAGAGATCCGCACATGGCTGGATGTGGAGTCCTTTTTGCAAGAGACTGGACGTACATAAAGGAATGGAGTAGTGACTGGAGAGGGGACAGGAGAGGGGACTGCAGAAGGGACTAGTGAGGGTACTGGAGAGGGGAATGGAGAGGGCGATGGAGAGGGGATTGGAACAGAGGCTGGAGAGGGGAGTGGAGAGGATGAAGGGGCTGGAGGGGCAGATGGAGACGGAGATGGAGAGGAAGAGGATGGAGGTGGGGGTGTTGTTGGAGAGGAAACTGGTGGGGAAGATGGAGCTGTTGGGTTGGAGGAGGCTAGAGCATATGAAGGGGAGGAGATTGGTAGAGGAGTAGCAGCTGAAGTGGGTGGTGCCCAGCCATCTTCATCCAAGGCTGTGAGGGTGGCTAAGGCACCCATGGCAACAAAGGCAGCAAAGGTTGCCAAGCTAGCGATGGCAGCCAAGGCTGCCAAGGCAGCCATTGCAGCAAAGGCTGTAATGGCAGTAAAGGTAGCCAATGCAGCCAAGGCAGCGAAGGTAGCAAAGACAGCACTCACAGCAAAGGCACCAAAGGCAGGGGGCAGGTGGCAGAGAGGGACGAGGGGATGGAGAGGCTGGTGGTAGCAAGGGCCGGAAGGGCGTGGGTGCTCAGGTGCTAGGTGTTGCAGGCAATAAGGTTGGGAAGCGTCCGGTTTGTTAGGTAGTCATTGGCTCATTGCTTGACATGCAAATCCATGTCATGCTTGCTTGCTTGCTTTCAAAACTGTGACCCAATTGCACACTACAATGCTCATTTGTTGACCTTGTCCATTTGCTTGTCCATTTGAAGCCTAATCTTGGCTGTTGGTACTAGCTCTAAAGTATAGCCCTGATGATAGTTAGCACAATTGTACGTCTGTAATGCTCATATTGAATGCTTAACATTCACGAGTATTACAAGCACAAGTGTTGAATGGTATTTAGTAAATGTTTGATCATATTGTCATGTCTGCACAGGGGGCCATGATTATCTTGTTCTCATACGCAATGTGAGATGCTAGTATTGTGTAACACGGGCAAACTTTATGTGGTAGTAAATGAAAGAAACCCAAAATTTACAAAGTTCCGTTGTAAGAGGCCCTTGCAAAAATGCTCCAGGACCCCCTTCACCAAGGTGACTCCGAGGTACCGGGGTAGCCGATGTGGCCAGCCATCACCCCGATGTGCCGGGGTGCACCCCGATGTACCAGGGTTCGTGGTGGCCAGTTCAACACCGTGTACATCTGCACCCCTGAAGAGCACGGTTGACATTTTAAAAAGGTCCTCAAAATTTTACAGCAAGATTTTTTTTTCACTCTCGAAGTGCGACTTTGTTCGTCGTTCGATCAAGTATTTGGACCACATCATCACGGTGGACGGATCACCATGGATCCAAAAAAGGTTACAACAGTTGCTAATTGGCTGAGGCCGACCAACGTTTGAGAAATTCAAGTACTCCTCGACTTCTGCAATTACTCTAAGCGTTTCGTATGTGATTACGCCGGAGCGTCAGCGCCTCTTTCCGACCTCACTCGAAAAGAAAATGAGTGGTGGTGGAGAGAAAACAAACAAGAAGCGTTCAAGAAATGCTGGCGGCAACGGGGGTAACCGGTCGCCTACGTGTCTAAAAAACTACCAAGGACCGGAGCTCAACTACACCGTACACAAGAAAGAAATGTTGGCGGTCGTACATGCATTCAAGACATGGTGGTGTTACCGATAATGCCGTTTATGCAACGTGTGCATTGACCACCATCCGTTGACATATCTAAAAACACAACCGAATCTCAGTTGACGTCAAGCTCGATGGATGTAGCTCCTTGAATCTGGGTTTGACTACGATATCAAGTACCAGCCAGGCAAAATCAATCCTGCGGACGCACTCAATCGCCGACCATATTTAATGGTTGAGGTGGCAAGGCTACAACTGTAGCAAGACCCATATCTCGAGCGGCTGTTTGCATGAGGCTATGACGGGCTCGGGGGATATGACAAGGCAAAATTGTGGTATGATGCACCCTATCGACGACGGAGGTTCACTCACCACGTGGTCATTCCCTGGAACGACGAACTTTGGCGTACGCTGCTCGAATAATGCCATGACACAGGACCAAGTGGACATTTCGTAGAGGAAAGACGTTGTAGAAGCTGGCGAAAAACTACTGGTGGGACAATATGCAATCCGACGTGGCCAACTTTTGAAAATCCTACGACATGTTAGCGACAAGAATACCGTCACACACGGCCACCCGGACTTCTACAACCGCTCCCCATTCCGACGGAACTGTGGACCGATATCTCCATGGGCTTTGCGACAGGATTACCGGTCACAACCGAGGATATGGCACAATCCTCGTGGTCTTCGACATGTTTTCAAAACATTCCCAGTTCATCTGGACAACGACCACAGTCACCGCCGAGGGAACAACATGGCTGTTTCTAAACAACATCGTGCGGCCACATGGCGTGCTAATAACCATCGCAAGTGACGGAGACGGTCGATTCACTAGAAGTTGTTGGCGCGAACTGATGACTTGCTACGACAGCCGACTTCAACTTTCGGCGGCGTTTCATCCTCGTACCGACGATCAAACCAAGCGGACAAATCGAATGCTGGAACAACTTCTCCGAGCACTATGCGAACCTCATGGGACTAATTGGGCACAAAAGCTCCCGACCGCCAAACTCGTAAATAATTCGGCAGTCTCCACCGTGGTCTTCAAACACCACTCTATATCAACTGGTGTATGGCAAACTTCCCGCCACACCAGCCGGACTACAAAGTCGCAGTAACATTCCTGCAGTCCACATTCAAGCCCGAGACTTCTCCACTATGTGGGAGGAAACACGACAAATACTCGCAAAGACATAAGGAGCGATGAAACAAGTAACTGACCGACACCGCAACATCGACGTTTTCATCACTGGAGACAAATTCCTTCTCAGCTCGGCTAACATCAAACTCCATGGAGCCGACTGCTCAAAGCTCAAACCCCGATGGTAGGGACCGTTTGAGATCGAGCGCAAGCAAATCCGCGTGGTTACGCGACTCAAACTCCCTGACACTATGCAAGTTCACTCGGTATTCCATGTCTGTAGACTGAAGCACTAGGAAGATCCTGGAAAGAACTTCCCCGGAAGCGATTTCCCTCCCTCGTATGTCATTCAAGTGGACGAGGACACAAAGTACGTCATCGAGGACATCCTCGGCCATCGAGGACGAGGCAAAATGAAATAGTATCTTGTCAAGTGGTACGGATATGACGTCGCGTACAACAGCTGGGAACCCTACAACAATCTCCGAGACGTCCATCACCTAATGGACGGCTATTACCACCGTCACCATGCCACATCTGTAAGCGCGTCGGAACGTCGTGGCCAAGGCGGGGGGGGTGGGGAGTGTTATGTTCCAGGGGTACAAGAGTCCCTAATCTTTCCGAATGGGCATTTATTTTATTACACAAACAACCCACAGCGTTGCGAGACCGCTATATTCACTCCGACGATCGAGGGAAAACTGGCTAACTGCTCGCCCTTAGTGAATCTTCCTGAACCTACTGACAACTTTGACCACTCTCGCAAATCTACGACAGAAGTATCACGACCTTTCCGTTGACTTCTCGATGCACCGAGATGAATATGGAATTATAGATATGTATCTCACATCTTCACCGTAGATTCTCAAATACCCCTGGTTTCTTAGCGGACCTTCTTGAATCCGACCACTCACGACGCGACTCCGCACTAGTCACTCGATAATCGACCCATTGACCTTGACTATGCCTCATTCATAACTCAACACTTGTATATATATGTTGTATCATTTCGACACTTGTGATTGAATCAAACTTACTGCGAAGAATAAATAGCTCAACTTTCCCAAATCATAGATCGTGTTCTACCTTGCAAGCTGTACCTATTCACCATCTATGCTCTGTTCTGCATAACAATGTTGGTGTAACGCGGAAGTTGGGACTTAGCGTCGAAAGGTCTCGGCGAGCTCGGAAAAGTTCGCGTTGTAAAACTGAATGACCATCCTCCTCGTCGGAGTGGTCTTTCCTTGCCCGAGTCGTCATGGCTCGCCTCGCCCTTTCGAAGCTACGTTGTTGTTTATTTATAAAGTTATGATTTGTTAATTATTCATAATTATTTATGTTTTTCTTTAGAAAGAACGGTAGACACTTCCCGACCGTAATTTCTGTCGATATGCTCGATTGGATTTGATTCCAACTATTTGCTTCACGCGTTTGAGTCAAGTTTGACGCGACCTCATGGTGTCGGTCGCGGAACAGTGTCCATGGACTGTTGCAATTACGTAATGATTACGACAGTCCATCTTGACTGTAAAAAATTAGGTTCTGTTCTAAAATTAGTTGTGTTACATTCCTCCCCCTTTAGCTACGAATCGTCCTCGATTCGGTTTTGTCTTTTGTGAAGAGGTGGTTTGCATACGACCAACCATCTTTGAAGATAAAAGCGCAAGTCCATGAAGAGGATAACATCGTGATTCGGCAAAATTCAAAGTTCAAAGATAGTTCAGATTTCAAAGAACAAAAAAAAAACAGTGGCCACGCTTCCTCCCCCTTTACATGAAGCGACCCCGCGACAGGTGCCCAGGCGTCCCAGTGGCAGGCTGTCGGGAGTAAGCCAAAGATCAGCCCGAGGGCCAGTGCCGTTATCCTCTCAAGGGGACTCGTGTCGGGGTGGTACCCCCGAGGGCACGCTTGTTCCGACGGGCAGCCAGTTCCTCCCAGTACTCCGCAATTGCCGCAGTTGGCACTCGCGACTCTGGCTCCCAAGTGTTGTGGTCAGGTCCACAACCGGCCTAGTGGATGAGGTACTCCTTAACCACTCGTGTGTGTAAATTACGCTCACGGTGTTGGAGGATACGGTGTACCTCACACTGGCCTTCCGCGGCGAGGACAGCAAGAGGGGGTGGCTGAACAGACCCGTCTGTTGTATAGGGTGCAAGGAGACTCACGTGAAAGGTATCATGGATGCGCATGGCTGGTGGGAGGGCCAACCGATAGGCAACACTTCCCAGCTTCTGTGTAATCGTGAAGGGTCCCAGCCATTTCGGCAACATCTTTCGTGCACCCGGCGTTTTTAGCCGCAAATTTCGCGTGCTCAAAAGAACACGATCTCCGATGGAGAACGTCAACTCACGACGTTTCTGGTCAGCATAGGCCTTCTGGCGCTGTCGAGCCGCATACAAATGAGCCTTGGCATCCCGCCAGAGGGCGTCCATGCGCTCGACAAAGGCCTGGGCAGAGGGCACCTGATCACCGCCGCCCCCGCACTTCACCATTGAAGCGGGTACCACCGGATGCCGACCGTGGTTGAGGAAGAATGGGGTAAATCCAGTCGATTCGTTGATCGCATTGTTCACAGCAAACTCGGCTGGGGCCAAAAAGTCGTCCCAGTCCTCCATTGTTGGGTCGGTATACATGCGGAGCATCTGCTCGAGTGTGCGGTTCATGCGCTCTGTTTGCCCATCCGTTTGGGGATGGAATGCCGAGGACATGCTTTGTCGCGTTCCAAACCGTTCTTGCAACGCAGGCCAAAACCGGTTGGCGAAGCGTGGATCACGGTCGGAGATAATGCGGAGGGGTAAGCCGTGGTACTTGATGACACCGTCATAGAAAAGCCTCGCGGTCTCCTCCGCTGTGACGCGAGTTGTTGTGGGCATGAAGTGGGCCATTCCCGTTGCCCTGTCCACCACGACCAAGATGGCATCGTGGCCTTTCTTGGTCTCCGGGAGTCCCATGATGAAATCCATGGCCACCGACTCCCATGGGTTGTCGGGAAGCTGTAGAGGCTGGAGGAGCCCTGCAGGTGCCTTGTTCGAAGACTTGTTACGAAGGCACAGGTCACACACCATGCAGTACTTCCTGATGTCACTACTCCACCCTGGCCACCAGTAGTGCTGAGCCAGAGCATGTCCAGTCTTTTTCGATCCGACGTGGCCTGAGGAAGGAGGGTTATGAAACCCGAACATGATCTGTTGTCGTAAGTTGTTGACATTGGGGACCACCACCTGTTCGCCATGCCAGTACAACCCGGCAGCCTCCACGAGGCCATGGCGTTCAATGTTTTTCGGCTCAGCAAACCAGGGGTCCATAGTGTAGCCCATCCGAATGCGATTCTTGAAAGGGTTCACACTGACCAGTGGTCTTGGGGGTGGGCGGAGTGGATTTGTGTATAGTGACGTTTCCGCTGCAATGACGGCAAAGTGGCGGTTTGTGATCTCATTATTGCTCAGCATGAGGCTCATGTGTGTTGGGTTTCGGATTAATGGGTCTGCCACGTTAGCCCGCCCTGGTCTGTACTGCCAGGTGAATGTGAAACGACTCAAGGATTCACTCCACCGTGCCTGTCGACATGAAAGGTTTGGTTGCGTCTGGAAGTACGTGAGAGGATTGTGGTCTGTGACCACCGTGATTTGTCCCTCGGTACCTTCAACATAACAGTGCCATATTTTGAAAGCATGCACGACTGCCAGCAATTCTTGATCCCCAGTGGTGTACCTGGTCTATGCATCTAAGAGCTTGCGGCTCTCGTAGGCAACAGGGTGGTCGTCTTGCATGAGCACGGCTCCCAACCCTGTAATGGATGCATCACAGCGTACCTCCCACGGTTTTTTTTGGATTCGGGAGTGCTAGTACCGGTGCCGAAACCAGCATCGTCTTCACAGCCTCAAAAGCCTCAGTGCATTTTGTTGACCAAACCCAAGTGCTCGCCTTTCGGGTCAGGGCAGTGAGAGGGCTGACTAACGTGGAGTAGCCTCTCATAAACCGCCGGAAGTAATTTGCGAGTCCAAGGAAGGAGCGGAGCTGACCAATGTTCTTGGGTTGAGGCCATTCTTTCACGACTTGCACCTTGCGAGGGTCCACCCGGATCCCTTCGCCACTAATGACGTGGCCAAGGTACTCCAACTCTGGCTGCGCAAACTTGCACTTACTTCTTTTGCCAAAAAAACGGTTTTTGCGAAGAATCTCAAGTACCATTCTGAGGTGTCACTCGTGTTCTTCGTGGTTCTTGGAGAAGATGAGGATGTCGTCAAGATACACCAGCACCGACTTGCCGAGGTGTTCCCGGAAGATGTTGTTCATCACTGCTTGGAATGTCGCAGGCGCGTTCGTCAGTCCAAAGCAGAGGACCCAAAACTGATAGTGTCCGAGATGAGTTCTGAATGTCGTTTTGGGTACATCCTCCTCCATGATCCGGATTTGATGGTAGCCCTGCGATAGATCCAGAGACATGAAGACTTTCGCTCCTTGAAGCTGGTCAAATAGGTCCTCGATGCGCGGGAGCGGGTATCGGTTTTTTACAGTGAGTTTGTTCAATGTCCGGTAGTCTATGCACATCCTCAAACCTCCATCTTTTTTGTTCACAAAGAGGATGGGAGTCTCGAATGGGGACAAACTTGGTTCAATCCAACCCTTTCTGAGGTATTCCTTGATTTGTGTTTCGGCTTCTTGTCTTTCTGCCGGACTTAAACGATACACCGATCGAAAGGGGGGCACAGCCCCCTGTTCCAGCGGGATGGTGTGACTGACCCCACGCCTGGGTGGCAACCCATCCGGTGGAGGTTCAAACACGTCTGAGAATTCGGAGAGGATTGTGGCGACCCCTGAGGGTACGTCACTCTCCACCTCATCATCAAGTTTCTTTAGGGTTGCAAGGAAACACCGACAGCCCTGCCTCAGCCGCCATTTCACTTGGAGTGCTATGAGGCTGGCTTGGGGTAGTGCTTCAGGACGCTGAATCTGGGGGATTGGGGACAAAGTGATAGTCCGTCGTCCACTACAGATTCGTAACGTCTTCGAGGTGAAGCACATAAGCGCTTTGTGGCTCACCAGCCATGGATCCCCTAGCAGAACATCGAAGGGGTCCATGACGTCCAACACCGTTAGGCGAACAGTGTTTGTGAAGCCAGGCAACGTGAGTCGTGCTGTACACTCACCGATCACCGGCACCTCCCTATCATCACCGACAATCACTGTGCCTGTACGAGGAGTGTACTTCGATTACCACGTGCGCACAAATGCTCCACTCACAAAGGATTCATCTGCTCCGGTGTCGGCAAGGATACGTGCTGGAGCACCTGCAAGCTTGCCATCAAACTGCATGGTCATGCTTGCCTCAGACTTGCGTAGGAAAAGACTCGATGGGGGTTTGCCCTCCAAGTGGTAAATGCGATAGGCATGAGTGCTTCTTCGGAGCTCCATCATACCATCCATCTGTTCCCACATGCGGTGTCCTTTTGTGAACGAGGCCAAAAGCTTCCATCCTTTGAAGGCAGACATGTTCATCGCCGGACCAACAGGTACAGCTACCGTGATTGATGTTAGGGAATTTCTCGTGTGAGCCTCATGTGCAGCTTCCAAAACAGAGAGCCAAGTTTCCTTTGTAGCAACAACCAAACATGTGCAGTTTTCCAGGTTTTCCTTGGTTGCATACACAAGTGGACATGAGCGATCGTGGAAGAGGGATTCAGGATTCATGAATGGTGCATAGATTGTGGAGAAACATTGTGCTGAAAGAAACTCAAAGGTTTTGAGATCATCATCACAAAACATAAATATTCTACCCTCGTCCTCTCCATGACTCACGACAACCCCAGATAGCAGTCCACTCGTGGCTACTGGGGATCCTGAAAATCCTGCTCATGGCCATGCTGGAGGCGGCGAGCGCGTCCGGCCGCTCCTCCCTCAAAATCCTGATCCTCCTCACGAGGGCGTCCGTGTCCACGCTGAAAACCGTGTGCACCAGGACACTGCAAAGCTGCAAAGGCCTGGCCCTGGCGTTGGCCCCCGTGAGGGCGCCCCTGGCCTGCTGGGGCATTGCCATGGCCCTGGCGCTGTCCATCTTGCTGCTGGCCACCACCATGGAAGCGGTTATGACCTCCGCCATTCGAACGATGCTGGCCACCGCCATGGCGCCAACCAGGCCCGTGGTGCTGCTGGACGTGCTGCTGTCCCTGCTGCTGCTGTGACTGCTGTTCGCGTTGACGACAGTCACGTGCGATATGTCCAGCCTTGTTGTAGATCCTGCAGATGATAGCGTTGCGGGTTGTGTTCTCTCCATCATGACGGTGAAACGTCTTTGACGGCTCTAATGTAGCGTCTGCAGAGCGCTTTGCGGCACCGCCTGTTGGAGCTGGTGCTTCACGTGAAGTGCGGCTCTCGCGCGCATCGCAATCCCAAAGGCCAGATTTCATCTTGTAGACCTTGCAAATGCGTGTCACAAGGGCGCGCAGACTCTCCCACTCCTTTCCTTCATCCTGGAGGCAGAAAACCCGAAGCTGCGGACTGGCCAAACCAGTCAGAAAGAGGTCGATCTTGGCTTGTTCAGTCAGGTGACGCTCGTCCACCTTCTTTGCTGTCTTGAGAAAAGTATCTGCATACTTCTCCAAAGCCATGCCTCCTTGGATGTAAGACTCTAACTCTTTCTTCGCCTTCTGGGAGTCAGCGGGTTTGGAATAGAGCTCGCGCATGAGTACGCAGTACTCCTCCCAACTCGAGTCGGCTTGTAGCTGCTTCTCCTCGCAAAGCTCCGTCAGCTTCTCAAAGGATTGAGGCTTGAGGGAGAGCATCCCTTGAGCACCCCACTCCTCCTTGTCAGCCTGGGCAAGGCGTAGGTGGCGCTCGAGAATTTTCAGAAACGTGTTAACGTCTCCCGTCCCATCGTAGCGATCCGCCGACTCCAGTACCACGCGGCCGCTGGTCGCACCCATCCTTTGGGTTCGAGGTGGTGCAACTGCGACCCTCATCCGTGGTGCGTCAGCTTGAGCCCGTGGGGTAGGTCCACCAACCGGGGCGTGAAGCGCGTTATGAGCAGCCCTGCGTATATTCTCGATGCTTGCACGCTCACGACGCTCAAAGATCTGCTCCACCTCATCCTCGGCTGCATGGCGAGCCGCTCCCATGGCCGCGTTCAGCACCACTCGCTGGTTCGCTGCTTCCTTCCAGCGAAGGGTCTCAAGTGCTTGCTCTGCCACCTTTGCCTTGTGCTCAACAGCTGCCAACTCGCGGACCATCTTGGCGTTTTCATCATACAACCTCTCATTGAATCGTTGCGTTGTGCACACCCGTTCACGAAGGCTCGCGCGTACCATGTCACCAATTGTACGCTAGAGCACCCATGATGGTCATCGCAAGATCTATGTCTTCTGCTGAGAGGCGAGCGCGAAGCTTGTCGAGTTGGCCTTCGACGTTGAGGCGAAGCGCAACACTGTCGAGTGCGCGTTCTGCGACCACGGCGCTTGGAAGGTTCGCCCGGTGGCCTCCCTCACCCTCAACACGGGGAACAACACGACCGCCTCCATCAACACGTTGAGACAGTCGCTCCACACCTGCCTCCTCCGCCGCTTCCATCGATGCGGACTTTCCGGTTCACTACCTTTGTTGGCGGCATCGTGGGCCTCAGCTTCTTCGTCCATGTCTTGCTCGGCCTCAATGACCACCTGATCCGCTGGCTCATGTGGGGATTCGTCCCCATGCTCGCCACCGTCGATGACCTCCTTGGAGTTGGCGACAGTGGCTGCACCCTCTTCAGCAGCCTTCGAGCCTTCGTTGACCAGAGTCGGTTGAGCATCGTGGTCAAAGTCGAGCTCAACGATCAACTTGCGGGGTTGCCCATCGCCTTGTGGTTCGACTGCGTGGGCACCTTCGTTATGTTGCTCCTTGTTAGTAGCCTTTGGCATCTTGTCTCTCGACGACGGCGGTCGAGACTTTCCCCCTTTCGCCGCTGGCTCTCGGCGTGTCTTTGCGAGGTGGCTCACTGGTGCCAACGTCCCGCGACGCTCCTTGGACCCCATGGGTGTTTTCTCATTCAAGCGGCGTGGGCTAATGTTTGGAGGACGCCCCATAACCACAGAAAGTCCGGTCCCGAGGCCCGCCATTGCTTTTGCAAGGCCTCGCTACGGGTCACCCTTTTCCCAACCTCCTTCCTTTGTGTTTTTTTTTTTTTGAAACGGGTGGTGGACACACTGGTAGTCAAGGTGTGCCTCACTTCAAACCCTTCTTGGGAGGTGGGTAGCGTTCTCAAAGCTTGCCCTCCTTCACCTCGTAAGACGTGGACCGAGGTAACTTGGGAGTTCCCTCCTTCACCCTCTTGAGCGGTGGGCCGAGGCTCCCAAAGCGTGCCCTCCTTCACCTCGTTAGAGGCGGACCGAGGTGGCTTTGAGGAGTCCTTCCTTCACCCTCTTGAGTGGTGGACCGAGGTTCCCAAAGCATACCCTCCTTCACTTCGTTAGAGGCGGACCGAGGTGGCTTGTGAGAATTCCTCCTTCACCCTTTTTTTTTTTGGAAAGAGGTTGGTCGTTGCAGAGAGATTTTTTTTTGAAGGATGCAGCACGAAATTCCTGAAAGTAAGATGTGGTCACAACTCTTGGAATCCAAAGGAGAGTGAGAATCGCTTGAGAAATGGAATAGCCACGGCCAAATGGTACAAGGACGGTCTCTAAGTCATAAAATCAAGTAGATTTCTGAGCTAAAAAAAAACGGCATGAAATTCGGAGGTCCGGAGGCCAAGATATGGCTCCTCCCTTCTCCTTTCCACCCTGGAACCCAGGGTTGACTTGGAAGTCTCCTTGGCCGTGGAGAAAAAAAAAAGAAATTCGACCTTGGAGGCTTGGTCACTCCCAATTCGCCCTTGAATGCCTCCCTTGCTGTTGTAGCAGCTCCTGGCCACGTAAGCAGCTGGTCCAGCAACCCCCTGCTTTGGCCAACCTCCTCCCGTCGGCCTCTCCTCACGGCAAATCGGATGATGGCGCGACTTCGTGGTTGGACGAGGTGAGGTTGAGAGGGGAGAGATAGAGAGAGATATTTTAGGAGGGTGGAGTAGTTGGGGCGAAGTAGGACTCCAAGGTTGGGGAGGGTGAGAGTGACGAGTGGTGGATGTGGAGTAGTGGGCGGGTAGTGTTTTGCCCGCGCAACTGCGAATTGCGACCGTCACTCGTCGATGGGCACACTTCTCCCCGTGCAACGTGACGAAGTGCACGGAGGGATGAGGACGAGCGGTGAGGTCACCGGTCGTTCTGCCTCTGATACCAAAATGTAACGCGGAAGTTGGGACTTAGCGTCGAAAGGTCTCGGCGAGCTCGGAAAAGTTCGCGTTGTAAAACTGAATGACCATCCTCCTCGTCGGAGTGGTCTTTCCTTGCCCGAGTCGTCATGGCTCGCCTCGCCCTTTCGAAGCTACGTTGTTGTTTCTTTATAAAGTTACGATTTGTTAATTATTCATAATTATTTATGTTTTTCTTTAGAAAGAACGGTAGAAACTTCCTGATCGTAATTTCTGTCGATATGCTCGATTGGATTCGATTCCAACTATTTGCTTCACGCGTTTGAGTCAAGTTTGACGCGACCTCATGGTGTCGGTCGCGGATCACTGTCCATGGACTGTTGCAATTACGTAATGATTACAACAGTCCATCTTGACTGTAAAAAATTAGGTTCTGTTCTAAAATTTGTTGTGTTACAGTTGGGGTATATTGTAACCGAATAATCTACCCCACGGGCCATCATGGGGTTTCTCGTGAGCAAAAAAGTTGATACGGGGCCTTCGGTGGTAAAAAAAGGTAGAGCGAATTGTGCTTAAAATTTCAGCGACCAGGGGTCAGGCGAGTTTGGTTTCTCAACCCGGGGTTTGTGGATATTTTCTTAGGGCACATATATCCGAGCTGTTGTGTCTGCGACCCGCACGAATAACGACTGTCGAGCGGAGATCTCGACAAAGGCAGGGACCTGTTTTGTAAGCGCATACATTTTAGATGTCCACTTACAAAGCTGATATCTAGATTATGCCACGTTCTAATCGCATCTATATCGACGACTGCTACCCTCGAAGTTGTCTATCCATTGCATCGAACTGTGACCTGATAAAAGTGATTAGCGAGTTGTAAGTATGCATGACGTCGCTGAATAGGGTCTGAGATCCTTCAGTCCGAGTTCGCAGCCAAAAATGGACTCCCTCGTGTCCTTTGGACTTGTCGACGGTAAGTTTTCAGCCGCAACATAGAAACTTAGGGATTATCCAACGGCCATAAGCTCTTATAGGTGAACCTATTAGTTTACGCGGATGCATGGTAAGATAGTATCCGATTGTGACTATTTGCCTCAACGGTAGGTCAACAAAATTTCTGCTTTAATAGTTCTTTGTTGCCATAGCGTTTTACTGACATTTCTGCATGAAGCATCCGACAAGGATGGCGCCTCGACCACAGGCCTCTCCGCAACACTGAGATTATTTCGAGCATCGCGGACTAGCGAAGAAAGGCGGGCGTGCCTCCGGATCAATGGTAGGGTCTAAACAGGCACCTTGCGCAAATTTATCCATTTTCTTAACAACGACTCGCAGTCTCACCCAGAGAAATTCGACTCGCCGCACAACCCCAACGATGGGTAGCTATGTGGAAACCCATTGCGGGCACGATATCATGGAGAGAAGCCGAAAGAGGAATGTATGAAGTCATGTTCAAATCGATTGCCGATGTAAATTTCAATTTTAACGTTCAAGTTTTTCAAGTTACGGGGTGAACTTCATGAATGTTGATCAAATTCTTTAGTTGGTTTGTCTATTAAGACCCTCTAGGATATTCAAACAAGAGCAGCACAAACTTTGGAGTGTTGACCATTGAGCTACTACCTCCGCCCCTCCCCCCCAACAACCCCCCCCCTTTCCCCCGTCAAGCCTCCGATAGGGTACCTCACCCCAACATATGGGGGAGGCCTAAGGAGGGCCCCGGTACGATATGTTTCAATCTATCGACGGGCTTTTGAGCGGGAACGACGGATAGTTAGAACCAATCATCGATCACCGGTCATCTGGCGGGAGAGGTGATCCATGATTGGTCCATCTATCCTTAAATGGTCGTCAAACCGCCTTTTTCAGCGATTCTTGCTGCTACGTACCGACCAGGTCACGCTGTACCCTTTCCACGCATGAAGGCATGTCATGCACGTGTGCGTATCATGTACGAAGGCTTGTGAGATCCGCACTAAAAAACCTCCGAATTTCGACTCTCCGTAGCTAGGAGCGATGAGCCGCATCTTTACCGTTCCTCGCTTAAAATGTGCTTGACGGCATTGCTCTTGCATCGATAAATTCTGTGCATTCAATCTACGCCAGACCCAAGTTCTAATCCATTTTATAGATGAAATTCAACGACTCCAGACGCGCGAAACCCAAGATTTCTTCATCGATGAGGAAAATCGAGGGAAATTAATTCTCGACACTCGCAAAGAAAAAAGCGCGTATGCGAATCTTCGGTCAATCCTCGCGTGTGCTCGCTTCTTCGCCACCCGCCAAAAAATCCTCGCCTGGATAGTTAAAATCTATATCGTACCGGGGCCCAGGTCACGCCGCGGCGTGACCTGCTTGGGTTACGCCAAGACCCACGACCGGGTGGTACTGGGTCACGCCAAGACCCACGACCGGGTGGTACCAACCCGTTCCTTACTCACCACGTGACTTCTCCTGGGTCTGTTGTCACGTGACGTTTTCGCAGGTGCATGAGGGCCACCTGTGCCGTCGGTCCCACCTCCGCAAACACAAGTGGGGCCGACGGTGCGAACTGTCAAACTCACGAAAACTGTCCGAAACAGCATAAAATGATCACGAACAGGAAAAAGAAGATATCGACGACTCGATCTTGGCAAGTCAAGCACCTGCCAAAAAATGTCGAAACGACGCCATGGCCCATACAGTAGAACTTTCACAATCGCGAACTCGGGCGTTCCACAATGCAATACGTCTCGAACAGGAAACAACGATACAAAGACATAAAATATCACAGCAGTGAGTAAACATCCGAGACTAGAAATGCAATCACCTCATCGCTTGTGAATGGAATTCAGCAAACATCCGAAGCTTACAACAAAAACAGTGGCATTTCAAGCATATACCCACGGCACGTTGGCGAGACAAACAAATTTTGGACGCTCGTACGGCCAGGAAAGAGAGAGCAAACATACCCAAAACAAAGTTCGAAATATTTCTACGTCAGTGGACAACACATTTTTGTTTCTGCACAACAAACACCAAAGAATGGACTAACATTCTAATCGTATGATATTTTGCACATGAATGAATTGGAAATTTGTACAAAAAAATGTATCGTAATTTTATTAATGCATCTACATGACCAAATACAATCCCATCCAAGTGCATACAAAGTACTTTTTATTTGTTAGTCCGACGTGATGTAAATTCATTCAAATCCAATTGTGGATAAAAAATACATATAATAAAACCTAAATAAATATCTATATTTATATCTATATATACATCTATATCTATATCTATATCTTTATCTCTATATATACATCTATATATATCTATACCTATATCTCTATCTATATCTATATCTATAAATATATATATCTATATCTATATCTATATCTATATCTATATCTATATCTATATCTATATCTATATCTATATCTATATCTATATCTATATCTATATCTATATCTATATCTATATCTATATCTATATCTATATCTATATCTATATCTATATCTATATCTATATCTATATCTATATCTATATCTATATCGATGTCTATGTCTATCTATATCTATATCTAGGTCTATATCTATATCTATATCTATATCTATATCTATATCTATATATATATCTATATCTATATCTATATATATATATATCTAGATCTATATCTAGATATACATCAATATCTATATATATATATCTTCGTATATATGTTTATCTATATCCATATCTATCTATATCGATATCTATATCTATATCGATATCTATATCTATATCTATACCTATATCTTTATCTATATCTATATCTATATCTATATCTATATCTATATCTATATCTATATCTATATCTATATCTATATCTATATCTATATCTATATCTATATCGATATCGATATAGATATAGATATCGATATCGATATAGATATATATATAGATATTGATGTATATCTAGATATAGATCTAGATATAGATATAGCTATAGATATAGATATCGATATCGATATAGATATATATATAGATATTGATGTATATCTAGATATAGATCTAGATATAGATATAGCTATAGATATAGATATCGATATCGATATCTATATCTAAATCTATGTCTACATGTAAACCTATACTCATATGTATATGCACAACGAAAGCTATATCTATATCTATATCAGTAACTATATCTATATTGATTCCTATATTAATATATTTATATTTAACTATATATATAATTACATCTAAATAAATAATCATATCTATTTATTTATCCACATCTTCACTTTCACTTGCATACGTAGTTTGTTCAATATGCACCTGTATAAACCTCTACTCCCATCCTTCTGTTTGTCAATGTCTACGTCTATGTGTATGTTGTTTTTTTATGTATTTTAATATATCATGTCTATTTTGATGTCTTTATCTATGTCGATCTCTTTCTCCATGGATGTGTAGTAATATGGCAATGTTCATGTCCATGTCTGTCTTTGTGTACGTTTACGTCCATGTATCCAATCATACTTCTTTTTATCGTTACTTATGTGTTTTTGTGTAAATTTCTATCTCTATCTTTTGTTATTGCCCACGTTCATGCCCATTTTAGGTGTATGTTGTATTGGTCATCATTTTCATGGTATAATCATCGCTAAATGGTTTCATTATTTTCCCGCTTTTATTTTAATATTTCTCTTGAATATTTTACTTCAAATTTCTTAACATTTCTAGACCTTGCATTTGAACCTTTTATCCATCGTGATTGTGGAAGTGAATTACATTGCTACGATTTTTTTTTCTTGAGCCGGGTCATTCTTTCTAGGCCAGACACCTGAAAAGTCGAACAAAGGAAAATATGGCTTGTAGCTGCTCGACTCCCCTCCACCAACCCTTCCCCCCAACCTCCTCCACTGGCGATCGCCGGTTGCATTGCCTTTCATCGCGCAGGCAAATCC
>SZWC01006109.1:134608-145164 GCA_023375785.1 Penium margaritaceum | reverse complement strand
GTATATGTATATGTATATGTATATGTATATGTATATGTATATGTATATGTATATGTATATGTATATGTATATGTATATGTATATGTATATGTATATGTATATGTATATGTATATGTATATGTTTATCCATATGCATATGTACATGTTTATGCACATGCCAGGTGTCATGTTTATGCATTTCTATATGTCTATGTATACGTTATTGTACATTTAGTTACTAAGCTAGTGAAGCACTTACGTTTATGTGAGTGCTATACTAGTCATACGTTGCGAGAAAGGGGCGTCTCAAGCTTTCGTTTCGGAACGGATTTCGCGTCCTGCACGTCTTCGCATAGGGCGTGGTCCACAGCCACCGAGCTCCGGCACGGCAGAGTTGGCGAAGGCGGTAATGTAGGTTAGCGAGCTGAGGTGGCATTGCAAAAGTCATGCGAGATGACGTGGCTCGTGAGTCCAAATTGGCGACCACCGCATGTCGGCAGTTTGCGGTGGTTTCACGGCTACGACATCAAAGTGCCCTTTGATTGGTCGAGGGTTTTCCGGTGTCATTTTCATGTCTGCCGCAGCTGCCGCACGGGCATGGAGAGCTGACTCTGAAGCATGCGGCACTGTTCTCCCGCAGACATTTGAAACAAGAGGCATGTGTTGCACGCAAAGCGTGCAGAGGGTTACATAGTAACCGAGCAAAAGTATTCATATTGGTATGTCTTGAGAGGCTAAATAATTGCCCGCAATCTGGACCACATAATGGAAGGTTTGCCATGAGAATTTACTTCATCCATGGAAACAAAAACTGGTTGTAAATGGACTGCCAAACTGTCACCCGCATTTTTTCAAACTAGTTTTTTTGTTGCCCATTGTGTATGGTTTAGGCGAACTCCTTCTAAATTACATCAGACTAGGCTAGTTTTTTCTTCCAGATTTTGTGGATGTAAAAGCGAAGAAAAACAACCGAAAAGTAAACGAATGCGCTTGAAAGTATAGTATTATGTATAACAATTCACCAACATATTGAACAAGAACCTCAAAAGGTGTTTCTTCTCTTTTTCAAGGATATGGTTTGATCTTATGATTAACTTATTTGTATGATATTAAATTGTTCTTCTAGTGTTGTAGCGGGAGGGCCGGTTCGGCCCTCCCTCCTCGCAGAAGCGAGGGATGGTTGCGCACCACCCCTCGTGTCAGTGAGGGCTGGCCGGCGGCCAGCACTTCGCTGGCCGCCGGCCAGCTCGCTGCCGGCCGGCTGGACGGCCGGCGGCCGGCCAAGTGACCGGCCGGCCACCGGCCGGCCAGCCACCAGCCGCCGATCGCGGCCTCAGCCCGATCGGCGGCTGAGAGGCCACGAGGGCCTCGAGGGCGAGGCCTCGTGGCCTCGTGCCCTCGCCCCCCCCTTCCCCTCCTTGCAAATGAGCAAGAGAGGACGAGGGATAGGGGGAGCGAGGGTGAGGATGAAATGACTGGCGCGAAATCGCCAGCGTGCCTCGCACGCGACGATTTCGCGCCAGGATGACAAAAAGTTTATCAAAGTTCGTTTACGACGAATTTCGACATAAAACGAACGAAATAACTCGTGCGAACACACGAGTTCGAGGTGAAAACCCCCGGTTTGGGTCCCAAAACCAGGGGTTTGGTTAAAAACGGAAATGGGCCTCCGGAGACTTGAAGTATTCGAGTCTCCCTGCTCTGGGTCGTTGATGACGATTGCCCCTCAGTCTTGCGAAAGGGCTAAACCCCTGACGCGGACTGAGAACGCCATTCTGTGAACTCCGACAATGACTTCAGAGCAGGAGCTGGAGACTCAGCCCGTTACAGTGGTTCTCAGAGCGAGACGACCCTCGCGACCAAGGGTTCGACGGAAACGGCGGGTACGACATAGATAAAACGCCGCCGGCAGCTGCAAGCAGCAGCAGAAACGCCAGAAGGGACTACGGCATCAATACTTCACTGATTGAAGCACCGTAAAGTGCGTTGCAGAGCTGGAACAAAATCCTACTTGTTGGAGCCACTTCCTTCCAGCCTCTTCACACTTCTAGGGGGATAGGAGGATTTTTGTGGGGCGGGTTGGGGAGTTCCCACCTCTAAAACCACACAATCCTCCTCATTTTCAAGCCTCCTTCAAACCTCCTTCATCCAAAAATTGGGACAGCGTCCCTCCCCAAGATTAGGGACTCTCATGACCTGAGAGCACCCTAAAAAGAAGGAGGGTGACAACTTGGGGACTTTTGGCGGCTCACCCAACGCCGCCGGCTCAAGGAGACCGCCGCCAAAGGACGCAAGACGCGCAAAGAAGACTCAAGAGGAGGCCAAGGAAGACAAGAAGACAGGAAGAAGACAAGAAGCTAGAAGAAGGATTGGAGGAATTGCTAGGAATTGTATAATTCCTCTCCTATTGTTTGTCCTAGCTTTGTGAGCGGTACTCACACTTCTTGTCAATTCCTTGTATTGTAATTTTTTGTTTTCTTAGGTACTAGTGCTTGCCTATCGCCGTGAGTCACGGCTTAGGAAGTCTAGTTCCAAAATCCACGACCTTGTGCCGACGTGGCGGCCTAGGAAAGAAGACATTAAATTTATATTTGCGTCACCGATCGTGAGAGCGTGACTTAAGGAGGCAATTCCTCCCCAAAATTGTGGGGTGATCCTCACAGCGGTCTTCACGTGCTAGTTGCACGAGCGACGAGATGGCAAGTGCCGGACCGTCTAGGACCAACAAGGGCAAGGTGGTGATGGCCTCACCACAAGCTCTCGGCAGACTCCAAGTTTTGGGAGCCGCTCCAGTGAGCACGGTTGCCAACCCAAAGGCAACCGTACCGCCAAGGGCAACCCTACCGCCGAAGGCAACTGACGCCAACCTCGGCGATACCGAGCAGCGTGCGGGGGCGAAAAGGGTGCTTGACGAGCACGTCGACGCGCACGTGGGCGACCCCCATGCGACGGACGATGCCATGGAGGAGGATCTCCCGGGGGGATACCCCGACGAAGAGCACGACGTCGACGATGGTGAAGGTGATGAGGATCGCGACCATCGCCATCGTCATGCGACGATCTCGAGCCGATTGCTCGAGAAGGGCAAGACGCTCGCCGCATCCCCTGAAGCTGCCGACTGTAGCGAGACTGCCGAAAGCAGCAAGGGTGTTGAAAGCAGCCACACGGGAAGTTCCCGCGAGAATGAGCCGGACGACGTCGCCGCAAAGGCAATTCGCGATGACCGTCGTAGGCTCGCAGAGTTTGCTGCCGAGACCGCAGGCCGACTCAAGATCACCACCGGTGGTAGAGATACAGCACCACTCGGAGGAATGGGGGCGGACCCTCCTTCCTACGATGCGGCCGCAATGGGGCAAGGCAGCGCCCACTCAAGCGTCGTCGCCGACGACAGTCTCCTCAGAAAGATGGGACTCCTTAGAGGCGTGTACGCGAACCGTACCCTCTTGCAATGAGTAAGGGTGCACGGACAACGCGAGGCCCTGGAGGCTATTGCCGATGCTCTGACGACATCAGAGCTCAAGTTCACGTTCACCAACCTGCTGGCCCACGTCGGGCAGAGCATCACGGACCTTGACCGTGATCGTCAGCTGCAGCGCCTGGCCGCCCATGAGGCAAGCCGCCGATGCAATGACCTCGACAAGGCGTTGTAGAGCGTGACCCACGTGCGGATGCAGCAGCAAGTGCAGCGTGCCACAGTTGCGGATGCCACTACCGGTGGCAGCGACGACTTGCCTACCTCGACGACTTCGGGGTCGGTCATGAACACGTCCTTCCTCCATAGTGTGGAGATCTTCCGGAAGGGCGTGAAGCTGACCGACTGGCTGAACCGCATGGAGCACGTTCTACGTGTCCATAAGGCTCCACTCAGTCAGTGGGGCGACCTTGCCACGACTCGGCTTGAAGACAAACTCTTCAAGTACGTGGTCAAGGAGTGGACTGCGCAGCAGCCGCACCTCGAGTGGCAGCCCATGCCGTGGGAGGCCTTCTGCGCGATCATGCACAAGAAGTGCACCCAACGTGAGGAGGTGCAGCGCGCCTTCCACAAGATCAAGGACTTCAGGCAGCTGGGCAGTTCGCTCGAATCCAACTTGAGCGAGTTCACCGCACTCGTGGAGGAAGCCGAAAGCTTCACCGAGGGCGATGGCACTCAGACGTTCAAGTAACCGGAAAGCATGCTGTTGGAGTACTTGCGTGATGGTCTCACCAGCGAGAAGTTGAAGGACAAGACCACCACGACAGCCACTGGCCAAGCTTGGACAAGCTGGAGAGCGTTGCGCGACTACATGAGCGAAGTGTACTCGGCGAACCCGAAGCACTACTCTAATGCACGGCCGAACGCGCATGCACAGCAGGGTCACGACTTGCGCGTGGACGCTGCGGGGGCTAGTGGTTCAGCTAGACAGCGAGGCGGGGCCAAGGGCAAGCAGCGTGCAAACCCACCGGCCAAGAAGGCCGGTGGATACAAGGGTCCCAACAACAATCGCAGCTGCGAGAATGACGAGCTACAGGCGGCGCGTGAGCGTCGCAACGCAGCCTTCCGCGAAGGGCTCTGCCACAACTGCATGCATCCGGGCCACTTTAGGGCTCAGTGCCCTCAGGTTGCTGGTGGTGGACAAGAGGCCGCGGCGCTAGCTGCAGCAGCGGCACCTCGTGGGGATGGTGCAACAGGAGGCCGCGGACAAGGCCGTGGACAGGATCACGGTCGCGGCAATGGGCCCGGCCGTGGTAACGGACAGGGCCGTGGGGCGGGTTTGCCCCACCCCTAAGTGACGTCAGTGGGGACCACTCAGGGGTGAAACTGGATCACGAGTGTGAGTTCATGTTTTCAGACGAGGATGTTAAACAATTTGAGTTTTTGACGAGTTCAACTTTCTCTGTTGTTTTCTCCCCTCTCATTGAACCTCATTCTGCACTTGTTGATCGACATTGCCCACTAAATCTTGCATCACCAGACGAGATGCATGACCGAACCTGCTTAGTGGTGGCGACACCAATCACTGTGCAAGAGTTGTGTAACACAGTGATTGAAGAAAACGCCCTCAAAGCAATGAGTTCAATCACGTTCGCAGTACCTTTAGTCGACGATTTCGACCCAGGCAAATTTAAAGACTGGAAGGTGCTAGCCAAATTCACATGTGCCCACAAGATGTGGACTCGAGTGGATGAATCATGGGAGTTGCGACGCCCGTCGTACAGATTCCGTGTTTATCACAAACCTGGCTTACCGTCGTCGAGTCTGTTCACTCCGAAGAGTGGAGGCAACATGACGATGCAGTTCAAAGGACACCTAGCTGGTGCTCCCGTGGACGTACTTGCTGACACTGGAGGGGACGACTCTTTTGTTAGCCTCGGCTTTACCCAAAAGGTTGGCCTGAAGTACGAGCCATCGAATGGCACAGTTGTTGTCGGTGACAACCGTACGATACCCATGATCAGTACTTGTAAAGCGAACATTTGTATTCAAGGGTACACACAGAGTGTCACGTTGAAGGTACTCAACCTTCTTGACCCGTTTGACGTGGTGCTAGGCGATCCCTGGCTCCGTGACAACAAGGCCCTAATGTGCTTTGGATCAAAGTGTTTGATCCTCCGAAAAGGACAACGCCGCTTTACGTTGATTCCGAGTACGGAATTATCACCGACCTGACTCAAAGTCCATGCCAGCTTATCTGCAATGCAGGTCAAGAGACGTATTCAACGAGGTTGTCGATACTTCTTGGCTTAGCTGCAAAAAGTGGAGGACGACGTGACGGAAGACACGCCACAAGAGATCAAATCTCTATTGGCGGAGTTCTCGGATGTATTCCAAGACCCACCGGCTGGGCTTCCACCAAAAAGACACATGGGCCACACGATTCCGCTGCAACCGGAGGCGAATCCTCCGTTCAGACCCATGTATCACCTTAGTCCAGCAGAAAGGCGAGAGGCCGAACGCCAAATCAAAGAGTACCTTGCAAAAGGATGGATCGAGCCAAGTAGCTCGCCGTACGGTGCGCGGACCCTTTTCGTGAACAAAAAGGATGGTGGTTTACGCATGTGCGTAGATTACCGGGCGTTGAACAAGCTGACGGTGAAAAATCGATTCCCCTTACCGCGGATTGAGGACCTTTTTGACCAACTCCAAGGCGCAAATGTATTTTCGTCCTTGGATTTGTCTCAATGGTACCATCAAATCTGCATCACGGAAGATGATGTGCCCAAAATCGTGTTTCGAACGCACATGGGACACTATCAGTTCCGAGTGTTATGCTTCGGGCTTACAAATGCCCCGGCAACTTTCCAAGGAGAAATGAACCGAACGTTCGCCAAGCAGCACGGACAATTTCTCTTGGTTTACCTGGATGACATCCTGGTTTTCTCCAAATCAATGGAAGAGCACATAGAACATCTGCGCGAAGTTCTCGCAATCCTTCGGGAACAGAAGTTCTATGCGAAAGTGAGCAAGTGCAAGTTTGCACAAGATGAGCTTGAGTACCTTGGACACATCGTCGGCAAGGACGGCATCTGCGTCGACCCACGAAAAGTCCAAGCCGTTGTGGACTGGCCACGCCCCGAAAATGTTGGGCAGATTCGGTCTTTCCTTGGCCTTGCAAACTACTTTCAACGATTTATGCAAGGGTATTCGACCCTGGTAGCACCGCTAACCAGGCTCACACGAAAAGATGTGCGTTGGGAATGGACATCTGATTGCGAGAACGCTTTTCTCAAAGTCAAAGAGCATCTCTCCACGGCGCCCGTCCTAGCTCTTCCGGATCCATCGCAACCGTGGGAGGATCGATGTGATACGTCGGTAGTTGGACTTGGAGCCGTCCTCATGCAGAATGGTCACCCAGTTGCGTATGATAGCCGGAAGCTCATACCCGCGGAAACGCGATACACGACTGGGGATCAAGAGCTCCTTGCAGTAGTACACGCTTTCAAGATGTGGCGTTGCTGCCTTGAGGGTGCTGAAGGGGGTGTGACGGTCGTGACCGACCATAATCCATTGGTGTTTTTCCAAACGCAACCGAACCTGTCAAGACGACAGGCGCGTTGGAGCGAATACCTGAGTCGATTCTCGTTCACATGGGAATATCGGCTAGGACGCATCAATGTGGCTGATCCACTAAGCCGACAGCCTGTGGAAATTAAAGCAACAACCGAGGTCAATGGGTGTTTTATGGCCATTGCAACAACATCCGTACAACCACCAGATCCCCCTGCACCTCTGCGGCAACCACCACGAGAGATTATCCATTACAACGGTTTTGTAAACAGGATCCGGATGGGATACTGTGTGGATTCTTGGTTTCAAGACTCTCGAAATGTGGACAAGTACGGCTTGGTGGAGGCCGCAGGAATCTTCTGGCACGGAGAACAAGTTGTTGTCCCAAACTCGGGAGACCTTCGAGCAAAGGTTATCTCCCAGTTCCACGACCCGCCGGTCGCAGGTCACGTGGGACCCCGAAAGACCGGACAGGCACTCTCGGACCACTATTGGTGGCCAGGGTGGAGTGTCGATGTCCGTAAGTATTGCATGACATGCGACCCATGTCTTCGGAATAAGGCTAGTAACAAGAAGCCTGCGGGACTCCTCCAGCAGCTTCCCATTCCTGGGACTCCATGGGAGTGCGTTAGCATGGACTTCATTACTGGTCTTCCGGACACGGCCCGTGGCCATGATGCAATACTAGTGGTTGTGGATCTTTTGACGAAGATGACACACTTCATTCCTACAACCACTGACGTGAACGCAGAGGAGACCGCTCGTCTCTTCTTTGAGGGTGTCGTAAAGTACCACTGCTTGCCGTTGCGCATTATCTCCGATCGAGATCGAAAATTTGCTAGTAAGTTCTGGCAAAAGATGCACGAGTACTTCGGCAGTGAGTCGCAAATGTCGACAGCATTTCACCCTCAAACTGACGGACAAACAAAGCGCATGAATCGCACTCTGGAGCAGATGCTCCGCATGTACTTGGACCCCGCCATGCATGATTGGGACGAATTCCTAGCACCGGCAGAGTTTGTGGTGAACAACTCGGTGAATGAGTCCACACAGTTCACACCGTTCGTGTTGAACAGTGGTCGGCATCCAGTGGTACCCTCTTCGTTAGTGAAGAGTGGGAGTACAGGAGGGCAGGTTCCTTCCGCTCAAGCCTTTGCCGAGCGCATCGACTCCTTGTTACAGGAGGCGAAGGGTCACCTTCAAGCAGCTCGGCAGCGACAAAAGGCATATGCCGACAAAGGTCGCCAGGAGGTGTTGTTTGACATCGGTGACTAAGTGCTGCTCAGCACTAAAAACCTTCAGTTGAAGTCGCCAGGGGCAAGAAAATTTCTACCGAAGTGGATTGGGCTGTTTCCCATTGTGGCACGCATCGGGCCAGTGGCATACCGATTGCTACTTCCGCCGAGTATGAAGATACATGACGTGTTTCATGTGAGCCTACTGGCTCCGTACACGGCAAAAGGAACCGTTCAGCCACCGCCTGCAATCCTGGCTGCCGACGGCCAATACGAGGTCCTTCGCCTACTCCAGCACCGAGAGCGTACTCTTCGGTCGCGCGTTGTCAAGGAGTACCTCGTTCATTGGGCCAGTTGTGGACCTGAACATAATTCATGGGAGCCCAAATCTCGGTTGCCCACAAGGGTGGTCAACGAGTACTGGAGCGAGCTTGCAGCTTGCACAGATCGACGCGTGGCAGGAGGTACCACCTGAACGCGGGAAAAGTGAACAACATTCCCACAGGGCAGCATTCATGGACAGCGACCATAGGAGGTTGGGGACGCCCAACATGGTTGTCGCGCGGACGCTCCAGCCTAAAGGGGGGAGGCCGCTAGCCGTGCTGACCTACAAGCTGCAGCTTAGGTCTAAGTACCATGCACGTGTTCATGTTTAGCTGGTGATTGAAATTATTCATTTTCTTTCACAATGTTGATGACTCACTGACTGGAAATCCTACTTGTTGTTCATGAACCGGGACGGTTCATAATAAGTGGGGAGGAATGTAGCGGGAGGGCCGGTTCGGCCCTCCCTCCTCGCTGATGCGAGGGGTGGTTGCGCACCACCCCTCGCGTCGGCGAGGGCTGGCTGGCGGCCAGCACTTCGCTGGCCGCCGGCCAGCTCGCTGCCGGCCGGCTGGACGGCCGGCGGCCGGCCAAGTGACCGGCCGGCCACCGGCCGGCCAGCCACCAGCCGCCGATCGCGGCCTCAGCCCGATCGGCGGCTGAGAGGCCACGAGGGCCTCGAGGGCGAGGCCTCGTGGCCTCGTGCCCTCGCCCCCCCCTCGCCCTCCTTGCAAACGAGCAAGAGAGGACGAGGGATAGGGGAGGCGAGGGTGAGGATGAAATGACTGGCGCGAAATCGCCAGCATGCCTCGCACGCGACGATTTCGCGCCAGAACGACAAAACGTGAATCGAAGTTCGTTTACGACGAACTTCGACATAAAACGAACAAAATAACTTGTGTGAACACACGAGTTCGAGGTAAAAACCCCCGGTTTGGGTCCCAAAACCAGGGGTTTGGTTAAAAACGGAAATGGGCCTCCGAAGACTCGAAATATTCGGGTCTCCCTGCTCTGGGTCGTTGATGGCGATTGCCCCTCAGTCTTGCGAAGGGGGTTAGCCCCTGACGCGGACTGAAAACGCCATTCTGCGAACTCCGACGACGACTTCAGAGCAGGAGCTGGAGGCTCAGCCCGTTGCAAGTGTGAACATGCTAGTTTCACACGTTTGTTATGAGCTTCACTTAATGAAACATTATCTTTGAGAAATTTGGATGAATCTTGAATGTTTTCTTATTTTATAAGAAATAGTATGAGGTAATTATATGCATAATTTGATTTATTTACCTTATTGTATGACGGTGGTTGAATTTCTTTTCTTTCAATTACATTTTGACACTGCTTGAAGTCGGGTTCACGAGTCTCAAGAGTTTAGCATTACGACCAGTTCTGTGAAACAGCATAGAGCGAGGCCAAGGGGGAGCAACTGGAGGGCCTAAACGTACAGTCCGTACCATTGTATCCTAGCGTCGGACTGCTCATTCCGTACTATCCGAGGTATGTCCGGAATTTGAGGTCGAAGTCCATGATTTTTTTGTCTGGGCCGACCTCACCTAGGCGTCTGCGGACGGGGAGGGGGGGGGGGGGGCATACAGCCGAACGGATTCTTTCTCCCTGATTGGTGGATATGGCAGAAAAACGAGCGATCCACCAATCACGATTTTCTTGAAGCATCTTTTGGCCACGAACCGATTGTAATAGGTTACTATGTAGCCCAAACAATATGGAATTTTTGTTTTATGTTCACCGATGGTCCGATTCAGTGGATCCTCGTACGATGAAATTGTATGAGACAGTCAAAATTCCTACCCCCGGGACCGGGTTCAATTCCTACCCCTGTGGTCTAACGGGTCTCCCCCGTCTGCCGCAGACGACTGCGGTGTGCCGCAGACCGTTTTAGGCGCGAACCTAGGACCCATTTGTGGGATAAATCCTGCGGCAGTTTGCGGCAACGGGCGCGGGATTGTCTCCGGCAGTCCTTCGGCAAACATAGCGAACTCGCCATCGGTGCCGTGCCGGAGTCCGGCGGCTCTGGA
>SZWC01006109.1:47133-61055 GCA_023375785.1 Penium margaritaceum | reverse complement strand
GGGGGGGGGGGGGGGGGGGGGGGGGGGGGGGGGAGGAGGAGAGGAGAGGAGTTTTGTTTGGCCTTCGTGGGCTTGAAGACTGGTGATGAAGAAGCTAGTCAAAAGAATTGTAGGCCACACAAAGGCACCATTGCAATACCATGGCAGAGTAATGGCAAGTTTTGACCTTATGACCTACTCTTACAGACTCTGTACGGAACTTTGTTGGAGTGGACGATGGGAGACATCATCTCAACAATTGACTTATGGATCCTTGCATTCATCATGCTTGGTCGGTGGATCAATTTATCTCATGGTGCATTACCTTCAAACAATGCAAAGCATGGATTATTCTGTTCTTTTTCGAACAAGAATATTGATGTTTGATTTTTATAGAGGTTTTATTGAAGATTGGTTGAATAGAAATGAATCATCCACAATATTATGTTGGTGTGCCAATCATAGTGACCTTTGGATTGGTCGTCATAGTTGTGATTTGTGACGTTCCAGTTGATCTGTACAGTTAACTGTGACCACTCGGCCGTGTCCATAGTCGTGCAGATCCCTCATGCGGACCCTAGTGGTACCGGTGCGTCAACTGGTGGAGGACTACCAGCTTGGAGCTCACCGACGAACGTTCCAGAGCTCTAGACGCTACTTGAGACCTCTTGCGGTTTTTCTGCAGCATGCAGGAGTTTATCGGTGGACTGGCCGTGGGCCCGATTTGCATGTTTTTGCATTGTGTGTCCACCATTTGATGCTAGATGCATGCATGTGACCAGTCGTAGCGTTTGTCTTGTGATCCTGCATATCTAGGTTCAGACGACGTAGCGTCCTGACATGTCTACGCAGAGTTACGGCCGAAACAATAGTTCTGGGCTGGTTTTAGGATAGATCTTGCACTATCGCGTGTGACACCCGCCGTGCGCCGCGGCATGTACTTATGCCATGGACCTGTCATTTGTCATTTCTCTCTGCAATTGCTATTGAAGCATTCTGACACTTTGCCTTGTGTCTCCTAGTCAAACCCTTGTCGCTGTGTGCACGACTTGTGACTGTCGTCACCGTCTGACCAGGCACTGACGCCTACGGCTGTATCGCTAGGAAACTTCCATGCATCTTCTCATGGTATCAGAGCGGTGAGACACCTCTCGCCGAGCTGCGCAACAGAGATGGAGCAAAGAAGCAACAGTGAGCATCACCGTTGTTGTCGATCCACAGGGACTCGTCGACGACACTGACTGCCAGCGACGTCACCCACGTGAGAGTGCATCAGCAGCAGCCGCGAGCAGCAGCACGTGACACCTGCATCAGGCGGCAGCCGCTAGCAGCTGCTAGCATTGGCACCAGCAGCGGCGACAACAGGCCACAGCCGCGGCAGGCGGCCGCTTGCAGCAGCAGCAGCAGCCCGCGGTAGCAGCAGCGCGTAGTAGCAGCAGCTCACAACAGGAGCAGCGCTGCGCAACAGCGGCGGCGACGGTAGGCAGTAGCAGCATGCAGCAGCAGCAACATTGAGCAGCAGCAACAGCATACAACGGCAGCAACAACGCAGCAGAGGAGGAGCGCAGCAGAGCAGCAGCGCAGTAGCAGCGCGCGGCGGGAGCAGCGCGCAACAGCCACTATACGCAGCGGTTGCAGCAGCAGCACGCAGCTGCGCTGCAGCACAGCAGCAGTGCGCAGCTGCTGCCACAGCTGCGCAAACAGCCGTGCGACTGATGCTGCTGGTGCCAACGCTGCAGCAGCAGCAACCAAGCAGAGCTTCTGCGCAGCTTCCGCGCAGCTGCTGCGGAGCAACCGCCCCTTGCGCAGCGAAGGAACAACCAAAAAAAGAATAGAAAAAGGAAAGGGAAGAAAGGAGGGGAGCTGCCGTCAGCACTTTTCTTGCTGACGTCATCAGGTCATGCTGACGTCAGTAACCACCTGCTGACGTCAGCACTTTTACATGGTCAAATTTTTGGTCCGAGAGTCAAAATTTGCCAGTGTTTTAACTCTTGGAGAAACGCTGACATTTCTGCAATCCGACCAAGTTGAGCTCTCGGCCTATAGTGAGCGGTGACATTCCTCCGTCCAATTATAAGGGAAAGAGGATACCATATCCCTCTTCTTCCTCCTCAGCGGTCATGAGTCCACGCTCGCAGGCTATTGAGGACCTGCGGAGCCAGCAGGACGAGATGCATCGCCTACAACGGGAGCAGACTGACGCCATCCGTACACTCAACTCAACTTCTTCGGGGGTCAGTCCACGGCCCCACGGCAGACCTCTGAGAGAGTTGCCGGTGTCGCACCCTCTACACAGCAGTCAACTCCAGCACTGGAGACAAGAGCTGGATGCGACCCGCCACCTCTTGATCCTTGGGATGAGGATCCAGATATGCCAGGCATGGAGGGCAAGTCCACTGAGCGTGAGATTCGTGTACATCAGGAGCATCTCCGTCAGCTCCAGATGAGCTCTCAACCCCCACACACATCGCGGTTTCCCGAGATTCGATCGTCCCCTGACCTCCACCGCAGCGACTTCCCTCTTCCCGGTGTCTTCGCCGTCTCTTGTCCTTCTCAGCCTGTGGTTGCTCTCCCTACGGAGCAGCAACCCAAGGACTCCGAGACACCACCCCCACGTTATGTCAGCGAGGACGACTTTGACTGTTGGGAGATCCTTTTGAAGGTTTGGACCACTTCAGAGGGAGTGTGGCCCTACTATCACAGTCTGCATGAGACTACGCACCGAGCACAGGTGCTGACAGCGGCTAGGGCTATGCGCGGACTTCTTTACGCCATGCCGCGCGAGACCATCTTCGATTTCCCCTCGTTCCTTGGCAAGGCCCGCCACAGGCACCGGCGCTCATCCACGCGGGGGCTGGGACCTGGCATTATCCCTGCTTGCTGAAGAGACGCACGCCACCCGCGCCGCTCACATTCGTGCCTTTCATTCCCTTCGTGAGCGGCCTGATGAGCCTGCATCCGACTACTGGCGACGTGCCATGCGCATCTACACACGCCTTGGGACCTTCGGAGGTACACAACTGTGGGCGCTCTACACGATCATGCTCAGAGTTTGCCTTGAGCACATAGACATCCTCAGTAGGTACAGCGACGCCGTGCTCGAGCCTTTTTCGGCCTCACTGCAGCTTCTTCCCTGGGCGCACCAGCTCTTCCTCCAGGTGACTTCCGCCTGTGAGGCAACCGTGGCTCATCAGGAGACTTCCCTTGCTGTAGCAGTCATTGCATCACCATCGACACCCCTCCTGCAGTCTCCTTCTCCATCCTCTACCACTTCCTCCTCTTCCCCTTCTACCCTGCTTACACAGACATAGGGTGTCGCGACAGCAGCACAGGGGAAGAAGGGGCGACGGAGGCGCGGCTCGGGCCAGCAACAGTCACAACAGCAGCCGTCATCGGGTAGTAGCAGTGGACGCTCTGTTCACTGCTACAACTGTGGAGGTGCTCATCGCTACACCGAGTGCCACCAGCCGCTCCACTGGGCACGGATTACTCGCGGTTTTCAGGCTCCGCACGCACTACGGTCTCCATCGAGCAGCACATCCTCCGGGCGTGCGGCGACCACGACCACAGGAGTTCCCGCTTCACCATCGGCGAGCAGCGGTGACCCAGACCAACGTGACCGTACCATCGCCGAGCCCCGACACCTTCTGGCGCTTCGCTTTCAGGGGGGTGCGAGTGTGTTGTCACAGCCGGATGGTTCATAGACTGACTGTCCGTCGGTTCTTGTGGCTCGGGATGACTCGTGTTGGGGGACACAGTCGGCATGTGATGACGATGGACCTGACTATACCGATTGGATTCATAACTCTCACCTTTGTGTTCTTCGTCGTTCCTCCCAATCCGTTGCCCAGCGTTTGTCTGCGGCCGAGAAGCTGCCCAAGACCGACTGTCTCTTCTACGCTCAGGGTAAGATGCATATTTGCACCTAGTCTAACTCCCGTTCTCGCGCACTTCGATCCCACGAGTTAGTCCATTCAGACCTCCTTGGTCCTCATCCTGTCGAGTCTCTGTCCGATCCGGGTTAATACGTCCTAAACCTGACTGACGACTTCACCCGGATGCGGTGGGTATATTACTTACGCCAGAAGAGTGACGACGCTCTCGCGGACTGCCTCTGGCAAGTGATAGCTGAGCGTCAGTCCTGCCACACGCTACATACCTTGCGCCCGGATCGCGGTAGCGAATTTCTTGGCAAGATGGAAAGCTTCTTTGCCGAGCATGGGATTTTTCACGGGGTCTCCGCTCCTGCTACTCCTTAGCAGAATGGTGATTTTGAGCGCTGGAACCGCACCATGGAGGATGCGCGGTTTGAGTGCGGTCTCCCGGAGTCCTTCGCTTTTGAAGGATTTGCCTACATGACTTGGGTCTAGAACCGCCTCCCGCACGGTCTCCTTCCGGACCACGTCACACCATATGAGCTCTGGTTCGGCCACCGTGCTGACTTGTGTCTCGCTCGCGTCTTGGGATCCTAGGATCCTGTGTGGTACACCGAGGACCAGCAAGGGTCCAAGGTCTCACCGCGGGGTCGCTTGTGTACCTTCGTAGGCATCTCCCCGCGGTCGAAGGCCTGTCGCTTTTGGGACCCTGCTTGTCGTCGCATTGTTGATTCACGCGACGCGCTCTTCTTTGAGTCCCTCACCTACCGTGATCTGATGTCGATTTCGTCGATGTCCGTTACGCACACTCCTACATGTGAGGTTTGTCGACAGATGGGGGAGTCTGCGCCTGCGAGCACCTCTCGCCAGGCTCATGTGTCCGTTCGAGCTCCCTCCACTTCGCGGTCTCCGGCTCTTGATGATCTAGCAATCATCACTGTCAGCCCTGAGACCTCTCCACCACCGTCGACTTCTATCCCTGTTCCCTCGCACAGCACAGGTACCCATGATCCTCTACCTGTGCGTACTCCTGTGACCGTACTTGTGTCCGCCGGCACTCCTGCCTCTATGTGTGGCCCTGCCTCACCCGCTTCTACTGTCACACCGAGTCCCGTGTCTCCCACACACGCATGTCCTCTCACGGCATCACCAGCTCCCTTGCCTCAACCCTTCCCAGTTGCGATCGTGCCTGTTCCTGAGCTTGAGGTGCGCCCCTCGAGCCCAGGTTACTCCCGTGAGCCTGGCGGTCATCTTTGACCAGTGGACTCCGGAGCTCAGCGAGTGTCTGGTTCCGCACCCAGGCGCTCCACTCGTAGCATCGCAAGTGGTGATCCCGGCACAAAGGCCCTAGGCCTGAGTGTCCACACTGAGCACACAGAGGTACATCTGGCATGCCCCGTAGGGCAGGACCTCGTCTCTCGCGAGTTTCATATCGCTTGTAATGCAACAGCCGATCTTGTGGTCGTTAGACCTAACACTGAGGCATGCGCTCCTCCCACGCAGAGCTCTTCCTGTATGGCGCCTGACCCAGGCACACCGAGGGAAGCTCTCTCATCACAGGTTGCTGACGCTTTGCGTGCTGCCTACAAGGATGAGCTTCGCGCCATCTGAGAGTACGGAGTTTACGACTAGTCGACCTTCCACTTGGGAGGAAGGCTATTTGTCAAGTGGGTCTTTCTCAAGAAATTGAAGCCGGATGGCTAAATGGAATGCCAAAAGGCTCGCTTGGTTGTCAAGGGGTTCTCCCAGATTGAGGGCATCGATAACACTGACACCTTTGCCCCTGTCGGCCGCATGACCTCAGCTCGAGCTCTGTTCGATGTAGTGGCTTAGCATGGCTGGGAACGGCACCAGATGGATGTGAACAATGCATTCCTCCATGGTTCTCTGGATGAGGAGATTTACGTGGCTTAGCCACCTAGCTTTGGGGACGGTGACAAGGTCTGGCGCTTGCACAAGTCCTTGTACGACCTCAAGAAGTCTCTTTGATGTTACCAGGAGATCACTGGCACCCTGACTCGTGCAGGATATGTACAGAGCGAGGCAGATCCCTCTCTTTCCATCCGACGGATGCCTGAGCGGTTCACCGCCATCCTGGTCTATGTCGAGGACCTTCTGATCGCGTCTCCTTCACTGGAGGCCGTGAACGAGGCCAAGGTTGTCCTCCAGACCGCCTACAGGATGAAGGACATTGGTCGTGCAGCGGTGCTTCTTGGCATGGATATCGTGGGAGACCGTAGACGCCGTACTCTACTACTACATCAGGCCCGATTCACACGAATTGTGGAGCACTTAGCGACCTCCTCGGCGCCATGCTCTAGGCTTCCACACCTCTCACGCCTGACGGGCAGGATGCCCGAAAGGTGGACGATCCCACAGAGCTGGGGGGGGGGGGACATTGGATGTGACCTTGTATCTCCATCTCATCGGATCTCTGATGTACCTGGAATCTACCACACGTCTTGACATCGCATTTGCCGTCAACCTCCTTCCCCGGTGTTTGGAGGATCCACCCTAGAGCCCTTCACGCGGCTGTGCGAGTCGTGCGGTACGTGGTCTCCACACCGTACCTCGGACTCTGCTTTCGCCGGCAGTATGCGGTTGTCCTTGACGGCTACACTGACAGAGACTTGGCCTAGAGCCTAGATGGACACAGTCGCACCGGTTACGTGTTCCTGCTCGGTGGCACTGCTGTGTCCTGGTACAGCGAGAAGCAGGGCTGCATTGCACATAGCTCATTGGAGGAAGAGTATGTTGCTCTGGGTCCAGGGGCTGTTGAGGCGGTATGGCTGCAGTGCCTGTTCCTTGAGCTGGGTCGGTCAGTACCTACCATTGTGCTACGTTGCGACAACCATAGTGCTCTTGCCATTGCGGAGAACTCTGGTGTCTTTCATGCTCGTACGAAGCACATTGCGATTGAGCATCACTTTGTGCGTGATCTGGTGGAGCGACACGTGATCTCCGTCATTTGGGTTGGCACTCACATTCAGCGTGCTGACTTCTTGACGAAGGCACTAGCACGCGGAAAGATCCTAATGGCCATTTGTTTTGTTGGGCTTCGCCCCTTGCCTAAGAGTGGTTGAGTGTGGGGTGTATGTGTGTCCGTATCACATTTGTCGTTGCACTCATTGTTGTGCTCGTCTCAATGCTACACGTGTATGGCCATGCGTACCATGGAGTCATGGGGGAGTGTTGTGATTTGTGACGTTCCAGTGGACCTGAACAGTTTACTTTGACCACTCGGCCGTGCCCATACTCATGCAGATCCCTGATGCGGACCCTTGTGGTACTGGTGCATCAACTGGTGGCGGACTACCAGCTTGGAGTTGACTGACGACCGTTCCAGAGCTCTGGTCGCTGTTGGGGACCTCCTTCAGCTTTTCTACAACACGCAGGAGTTTATTGGTGGACTGCCCGTGGGCCCGATCTGCATGTTTTTGCATTGTGTGTCCACCATTTGATGCTAGATGCATACATGTGACCAGTCGTAGCGTCCGGCTTGTGATCCTGCACGTCTAGGTTTAGAGGGCGTAGCGTTCTAACATGTCTGCGTAGAGTTACGGCCAAAACAGTGGTTTTGGGCCGGATTTACGACAGAGCTTGCATTGCCGCGTGCGTCACCCGCTGTGCGCGGCGGCATGTACTTATGCCATGGACCTGTCATTTGTCATTTCTCTCTGCAAATGCTATTGAAGCATTCTGACACTTTGCATTGTGTCTCCTAGTCAGACCCTTGTCGTTGTGTGCACGACTTGTGACTGTCGTCACCGTATGACCACGCACTGATGCGTAGTCGGCGGCTGTGTTGCTAAGAAGCTTCCACGCATCTTCTTAGCCATGGCTCGTTGGTTTGCTTGGACATTCAACGTTTACTTAACAACATCAACACTAGCTAGCGGACACTCACATGCTCTCTAGACTTTTCTCTGTGAATTCCTCCCTTTTCTAAGACACTTCTTACATGTTCATAATCTTGTTGCATAGAGTTTTTGATTTTGCACTTGGCGCTTCTTTTGGTTGGTCATTCGAACAGCCGAGCAGCTTGTTGAGAATGTGCGTAGAAGCTTCCTAGCAACACAGCGACTGACCGGGCGTCAGTGCCTGGTCAGATGGTGACGACAGTCACAGGTCGTACACACAACGGCAAGGGTTTGCCTAGGAGACACAAGACACAGTGTCATAATGCTTCAATATAGCATATGCAGAGAGAAATGACAAATGACAGGTCCAAGGCATAAGTACCTGCCGCGGCGCACGGCGGGTGTCGCACGCGGCAGTCCAAGAGCTGTCCTAAAACCGGCCCAAAACCACTGTTTTGGCCATAACTCTGCGCACACATGTCAGAATCCTACGCCGTCTGAACCTAGACGTGCAGAATCAAAAGACAGACGCAACGACTGGTCACATGCATGCATCCATCGACTGACGGTGAGCATACAATGCAAAAACATGCAAATAGGCCTCATGGCCAGTCCGCTGAAAGACGCCTGCAAGACGTAGAAGACACAGCAAAGAGTCCCGGTGGCATCTGGGGCTCTGGAACAGTGGTCGGTCAGCTCCAAGCGGGTAGTCCGCCGCCTGTCGTCACGCCGGTGTCACCAGGGCCGCCTGCCTCAGGGATTTGCACGAGTATGGACACGGCCGAGTGGTCACAGTCAACTGTACAAGAACGGCACAAAGCACAACACTCCCCCATGACCCGATGGTACGCATGTCCATACGCGTGCAGCACTCGTACAACCACATAGTGGGTGACACACACAGATGAGACGCAAACGCACATCCCACACTCAACCACTGTCACGCACCGGGCGAAGCCCAACAGAACGAATGGCCACCAGGAACTTTCCGCGGGCAAGTGCCTTCGTCAAGAAATCAGCACGCTGCAAGTCAGTGCCAACCCACATGATGGAGATCACGCGTCGCTCCACCAGATCACGAACGAAGTGATGCTCAACCGCAATGTGCTTTGTGCGAGCATGAAAAACACCAGAGTTCTCCGCAATGGCGAGAGCACTCTGGTTGTCGTAACGCAGCACAATGGCGGGTACTGACTGCCCAAGCTCAAGAAACAAGCGCTGCAGCCAAACTGCCTCAGCAGCTCCTGCCCCCAAAGCCACATACTCTGCCTCCGACGAGCTACGTGCGATGCAGTCCTGCTTCCCGCTTCGCCAAGACAAAGCGGTACCACCGAGCAGAAACACGTAGCCAGTACGACTGCGCCCGTCAGGGCTCCAAGCCCAGTCGCTGTCAGTGTAGCCGTCAAGGACCACCGAACAGTGCCGACGAAAGCAGAGTCCGAGATACGGCGTGGAGACCACGTACCGTACCACTCGCACAGCCGCGTGGAGAGCTCTCGCACGTGGAGCCTGTGAGAACTGAGCGAGGAGGTTGAAAAGAACGCGATGTCGGGACGCGTGGTAGTGGCCAGGTACATCAGAGATCCGATAAGACGGAGGTACAAGGTCACGTCCACTGTCTCCCCCAGCTGTGTAGGGTCATCCACCTTCAGGGCATCCTGCCCATCAGGTGTGAGTGGTGTGGAAGCAGTGGGCACTGCACCAAGGAGATCGCTAAAGCGCTCCCCCATGACTCGTGCGTATCGGGCCTGATGCAGCAACAGTGTCCGATGTCTGCGATCTTGCACGATCTCCATACCTAGAAACATCGATGCACGATCGAGGTCTTTCATCCTGTAGGCGGTCTGCAGGACAGCCTTGGCCTCCTTCACGGCCTCCAGGGACGGAGACGCAATCAGAAGGTCATCAACATAGACCAGGATGGCAGTGAACCGCTCGGGTGTCGGTAGGATGAAGAGTGAGGGGTCTGCCTTGCTCTGTACGTATCCTGCGCGAGTCAAGGTGCCAGTGATCTCCCGGTTCCAACACCGTGGAGACTGCTTGAGGCCGTACAAGGACTTGCGCAAGCGCCAGACCTTGTCACCATCCTCAAAGCCTGGTGGCTGAGCCACCTAGATCTCCTCATCCAAAGAGCCATGGAGGAACGCGTTGTTCACATCCATCTGGTGTAGTTCCCAGTCATGCTGAGCCACTACACCGAACAGAGCTCGAGCTGAGGTCATGCGGCCGACAGGGGCAAAGGTGTCAGTGTAATCAACTCCCTCAATCTGAGAGAACCCCTTGACGACTAAGCGGGCCTTGTAGCGTTCTAGTGAGCCATCCGGCTTCACCTTCTTGCGAAAGACCCACTTGACCTGAATCGCCTTCCTCCCAGGGGGAAGGTCGACCAGCTCGTAGACTCTCTGCTCTCGGATAGCGCGAAGCTCATCCTCGTAAGCAGCTCGCCAGGCATCAGCATCCTACGATGAGAAAGCCTCCCTCATTGTGCCCGGGTCAGGCGCCATAGAGGGGGAACTCTGCGTGGCAAGTGCACACGCCTCAGTGTCAGGCCTGACGGCCACGAGATCAGCTGCTGCGTCATAGGCGATATGGAACTCGCGAGTGACCAGGTCGTGCCCTATGGGGCACGCTGGGTGTACCTCTGAAAGCTCGGTGCGGACACTCTGGCCTAAGGCCTTTGTGCCTGGATCACCGCTCGCGATGCTACGAGAGTAACGCCTGGGTCCGGGACCCGACGCTCGCTGAGCTCCGGAGTCCAGTGGTCGAAGACGACCACCGGGCTCACGGGAGTAACCGGAGGTCGAGGGGCGCACCTCAGGCTCAGGAACAGGTACGACCACAGGGACAGGTACAACCACAGCTGGTGAGGGCTGAGACGAGGCAGCCGGAGATGCAGTGCGAGGGGATGCGTGTGTGGGGGACACAGAGCTGGGGGTGACAGCGGGCAAGGCTGGCCCGGACAATGAGACAGGAGTGTCAGCCGACGTAGGGACAGGAGTGGGCTGGGCTGGGTCAGACGCCGGAGCAATGGTGCCAGTAGACACAGGTGGTGATGCAGGAGGAGGCGTGAGAGCAGCGGTACCTGTGGGGTGTGAAACAGGCTGAACAGGCGGGATCTCTGGACCAACGGCAATGATAGCCGGATCATCAAGTGCTGGAGATCAAGAGGGGACTCGAGCGGACACATCAGCCTGACGAAAAATGGTCGCTGGCGGAGAAGTCTCCCCCATCCGCCGAGGACCCTCACAAGAAGGGACATGAGCTGCAGAGAGGGTTGTGATCGAAGTCAGATCACGGTATGTGAGTGACTAAAAAAACAGCGCGTCACGGGACTCAATGACACGACGGCGAGTGGGGTCCCAAAAGCGCCAGGCCTTCGACCGCGGGGAGATGCCGATGAANNNGAAGATCAGCACGGTGGCCAAACCAGAGCTCGTACGGTGTAACATGATCCGGAAGCGGACCATGCGGGAGGCGGTTCCAGACCCACGTCATGTAGGCGAAGCCCTCGAAGGCGAAGGACTCCGGGAGACCGCACTCAAACCGCATGGCGCGGACCGCATCCTCCATGGTGCGGTTCCAGCGCTCAGATACACCGTTCTGCTGTGGGGTAGCAGGAGCGGAGACATGGTTAAAAATGCCGTGCTCAGCAAAGAAGGAGTCCATCTCACCGAGGAACTCGCCGCCACGATCCGAGCGAAAGGTATGTAGCGTCTGGCGAGACTGATGCTCAGCCATCACGAGCCAGAGCCGAACCGCAAGGGCGGCGTCGCTCTTCTGGCGCAGACTGTAGACCCACCGCATCCGAGTGAAGTCATCAGTCAGCGTCAGAACATACAGGCCCCTCTAGGACAGGGACTCGACCGGGAGAGGACCAAGCAGGTCCGAGTGGACCAACTCGAGGGGCCTCAGCGCTCGGGAATGCAAATCAGGATAAGTGCACCGGTGCATCTTTCCCTGAGCGCAAAAAAGACAGTCGGTCTTGGATGGCTTCTCGAAAGAAGCCACGTCAAGGCCAAGAGCGGGCTGTGTCCGTATGAGCTTCGACATAGTGTCGGAGCCCACGTGACACAGACGTCGGTGAAGCAACCTCTGGTGTTCTGGGGATAGAACACCAGTGACAAAAACACGACCAGAGGAAAGGGGAGAGCAAGGGGAGGATGGCCGAGCAATGCGGTACAAATCATCTACGACTGATGCTACGGGTGTCAAGAGCAGTCACCGTCGCTGAATCAGCGGTATGCTCAACGAAGAGACCCATCAGAGTGCAGGCACGCACAGACAGCAGACTCAGCTCAAGATCAGGCACAAAAAGCACGTCAGAGAGATACAAGGGGCCAGACGGATCATCAAAGCATACAACCCCAACACCGTGGACCGGTAAGGACTGACCAGAGCCTGTACGAACAGAACGGACAGTCGTGACAGGACCAAGTACCACAAAGTCACTACGACGACACGTCATGTGGTGGGTGGCACCGGAATCGATGATCCAGGTGCCACCGGAGTCACGACTGGTGGACGTCACTATAGAACGAGCAATGGAACACTCGGCATCAGAGGGACGCTGAGCCGTCAGTGGGAAGGAACGACGTACATCACGAAGGTGAGACTCATGAATCCAGTCAGTGCAGTCAGGCCCAACATCATCACATGCGGACTGTGCTCCCCCACACGTGTCATCACGAGTCACGAGGACGGACGAACAAGCAGTCTATGACCCACTCAACGATGACAACACACTCGCACCTCCCTGAAAGCGAAGCGCCAGAAGATGACGAAGCTCGGCGATGGTGCGGTCACGTGGGTCTGGATCACTGCTGCTCGCTGGTGAGGACGCAGGAACAGCTGCAGTCGTGGTCGCCACGCGTCTAGAGGAGTGTGCAGGCGACGTGCCGGACGCGGTGCGGGCAGCATGGGCAGCCTGAAGTCCACGAGTGATGCGCTCCCAGTCAAGCGGCTACTAGCACTCGGTGTAGCGATGGGCACCTCCATAGTTGTAGCAGTGCACGGAACGGCCACTGCTACCACTGGATGACGACTGCTGCTGACCCGATCCGCGCTTCATATTCTTCTTCTTCCCCTGGGCAGCTGCTGCAACGCCCTACGTCTGCGTGGGTGTGGATGGGGTCGAAGAGGAGGAGGAAGATGAGGTCATGATGGAGGTAGATGAGGGTGACTACAGGAGGGAAGATGGTGGTGAGGCGAGGATTGCTGCAGCGAGGGAAGTCTCTTGATGTGCTACTGCTGCCTCGCGGGCCGACGTCACTTGGAGGAAAAGCTGATGCGCCCAAGGGAGCAGCTGCAGGGTGGCTGAGAAAGGCTCGAGAGCAGCTTCGCTGTACCGTGTGAAGATGTCGGTGTACTCCAGGCAATCTCCGAGCATGATCGTCCGAAGTGCCCACAGCTGTGTGCCCCCTGAGGTCCCCAGACGCGTGTAAACACGCATGGCGCGTCGCCAGTAATCCACCGCAGGCTCTGCTGGTCCCTGATGGAGCGAGTGGAAAGCACGAATGTGTGACGCACGTGTGGCGTGCGTCTCTGCGGCCAGTAGGGACAACGCCAGATCCCAGCCTCCACGAGGATCAGCTCCGGTGCCTGTGCCAGCCTCGCCGAGGAAGGGGCGGAAGTCGTCGACAGTCTCGCGTGGCATGGCATAGAGAAGTCCTCGCGTGGCCCGGGCTGCTGTCAGCACCTGTGCTGGATCTGTAGACTGGTATGGGCTGTGGTAGTAAGGCCACACTCCCTCGGAAGTAGCCAACACCTGAAACAGGATCTCCCAGCAGTCAAATCCATCCTCGCTGATGTATCGTGGAGGTGGTGCCTCAAAGTCCTTTGGCTGCCGCTCTGTGGGGAGAGCAACCGCAGGCTGAGGAGGGCGAGAGACGGGGAAAACTCCTGGAAGGGGGTGATCACCGGGGAAGTCAGGTGACGATCGTATCGGGGACACGGGTGGAGGTCGGATACCCGTCTGCAGCTGACGGAGGTGCTCCTGTAGAAGACGAATCTCCCGCTCCTGGGAGTCATCCTCGAAGCCTGGCATGAATGGCTCGTCATCAAGGAGGTCCGCAGGTGGTGGAGAAACCACACCAGGAGGTGAAGCAGGCGGAGCACCTGTCACGGGCACCTGGGCCGAGTGCTGGGTGGAGGCCGCAACGCCGGCAGCTCCCTCAGAAATCCGCGAAGGAGCCGTGGACTGAGCACGCAG